>JAVTVY010015992.1:0-68271 GCA_036873755.1 Hanleya hanleyi
AAATTTGAGAAAGGTCCATGCAGTACTTCCTGAGAAATGACGATAAAGTTTCATGGGGAAATCCAGGATGGCTGCCTGGTGGCCATATTGGATTTTCGAATCGGACCAGAAAAGGCATCTTGCACAACTAGACCGAAGATCCATGCAGTAATTCCTGAGAAATCGCGATAACAAGGTTTTATGGGGAAATCCAAGATGGCCGCTTTGTGGCCATATTGGATTTTCGATTCGGACCGAAAAAGCTATCTTGCAAAACTAGACCCTAAGGAGAATCTGTGTACCAAATCTGAGAAAGATCCATGCAGTACTGAGAAATGACGATAACTAAGTTTCCTGGAGAAATCCAAGATGGCTGCCTGGTGGCCATATTGGATTTTCGAATAGGACCAGAGAAGGTATCTTGCACAACTAGACCCCAAGGGGAACCTGTGTACCAAATTTGAGAAAGATCCATACAGTAGTTCCTGAGAAATCGCGATAACAAGGTTTCATTGGGAAATCCAAGATGGCTGCCTGGTGGCCATATTGGATTTTCGAATCGGACCAGAAAAGCTTTCTTGCACAACTAGACCCCAAGGGGAACCTGTGTACCAAATTTGGAAAAGATCCATGCAGTAGTTCCTGAGAAATCGCGGTAACAAGGTTTCATGGGGAAATCCAAGATGGCTGCCTGGTGGCCATATTGGATTTTCGAATCGAACCAGAAAAGGTTTCTTGCACAACTAGACCCCAAGGGGAACCTGTGTACCAAATTTGAAAAAGATCCAGGCAGTAGTTCCTGAGAAATCGCGGTAACAAGATTTCATGGGGAAATCAAAGATGGCTGCCTGGTGGCCATATTGGATTTTAAAATCGGACCAGAACAGGTTTCTTGCACAACTAGACCCCAAGGGGAACCTGTGTACCAAATTTGAAAAGATCCAAGCAGTAGTTCCCGAGAAATCGCGGTAACAAGGTTTCATGGGGAAATCCAAGATGGCTGCCTGGTGGCCGTATTGGATTTTGAATCGGGCCAGAAAAGGTTTCTTGCACAACTAGACCCCAAGCGGAACCTGTGTACCAAATTTGAAAAAGATCCATGCAGTAGTTCCCGAGAAATCGTGGTAACAAGGTTTCATCGGGAAATCCAAGATGGCTGCCTGGTGGCCATATTGGATTTGCGAATCGGACCAGAAAAGGTTTCTTGCACAACTAGACCCCAAGGGGAACCTGTGTACCAAATTTGGAAAAGATCCATGCAGTAGTTCCTGAGAAATCGCGGTAACAAGCTTTTATGGGGAAATCCAAGATGGCTGCCTGGTGGCCATATTGGATTTTCGAATCGGACCAGAAAAGGTTTCTTGCACAACTAGACCCCAAGGGGAACCTGTGTACCAAATTTTAAAAAGATCCATACAGTAGTTCCCGAGAAATCGTGGTAACAAGGTTTCATGGGGAAATTCAAGATGGCTGCCTGGTGGCCATATTGGATTTTCGAATCGGACCAAAAAAGGTTTGTTGCACAACTAGACCCCAAGGGGAACCTGTGTACCAAGTTTGAAAAAGATCCATGCAGCAGTTCTTAAGAAATCGCGGTAACAAGGTTTCATGGTAAAATCCAAGATGGCTGCCTGGTGGCCATATTCGATTTTCGAATCGGACCAGAAAAGGTTTCTTGCACAACTGGACCCCAAGGGGAACCTGTGTACCAAATTTGAAAAAGATCCATGCAGTAGTTCCGGAAATATCGCGGTAACAAGAATTGTTTACGGACGGACTGACGGACGACGGACCACGGACGAAAAGTGATTTGAACAGCCCACCATCTGGTGATGGTGGGCTAATAAAAACCTCACTCTAATCAAAAAGGAAGGGACAATTCGAAAGATTATTTTGATGACATCATCATGACGTCATCTTGTCAGAAGGTAATTTGTATGCGATTCGTTAACCGTTATATTCTCTGAAACAGTGATTATGATATTGTAACGAATTTTGTGTGTGTGTGATTGGTGGATTTATCTAGATTCCATTTATCGCTGCCACCAGTGACGTAAGGTGTCACGACCATCATCCAAAGTAACGTCTATGACTGCCCTCCAATAGGCATACTGAAACTAACCCTCTCATAGGTTTAAACAAAACTAGCCCTCTGATAGGCTTAACTCTAGCCCTCTCATAGGCTTAAAACAACATTAGCCCTCTCATAGGCCTACTGAAATCAGTCATCTCAAGTTCATCTGGGTAACGTCTTTCACCAGTCATCCCCCGAAGGCGTTCGTTACATGAGTTCGCCTCTTTTCACCAGATACTCGTGGTATATCGAGCTGGTAAGGAGGTCTTCTATCATCTCATATGACCTGCCAGAGGTTATATGAGTGGAACATCATGGGAAGTGTTTCATGCATACTTAATCCCAGGTATACAATAAGTATCCTGGTATGTTTCACGGTACCTCTTAGGTAGTTTCCACATTTCGATAGATAATCAAATACATTCTTAGATAACCTTAAGGATACTTCGAATACCAAATTTTTCATAGATGTGACTATGCTTTCATGGTATCCCTAAGGATATCTTGGCTTAGACAAGAAGGAATGAGACAACACAGATATTTCAAGTTCAACAAATAACAAAACTGTATTCTGTATAAAGGAAACTGTTTCAGGATATATATACAAGGATATCTGATCAATTTTAAGCTTTTAAGGATATATCAGGATATCATAAGGACATATCAGCATACATCAGAATATCATCAGGATATCCCCAGGCTACATCAGGATATCATCAGGATATATATCCTTGGCTCACAGGATATACACAGGATGATTTATCTTTATGTTTAACTTCAGGATATATAGCAGGATATCTGAGTCATTATCACAGGATATATCTATCCAACTCACACAAAATGCATTTATCTTTAGTTTGAGGATAAACGGGATATCAGAAGGATATCCGACACACAGTCGCAGGGTATAAACTATAATAGCCGATCCCTATAATCATGGCTGGTATCCTAATTATTATATATGCGACGGATATATGACGGATATCCTAAGGACATGCGGAATATGTATTCAGGATATACAACAGTCGGTAAATCACGATATCACCGGTATGAATGGCCGAATAGGATATCAAGGATATGTCGCCGTATATCCTTAATCGAGGCTAATAAACCACCCGTAGCTCCCAGTAGGAAATATATTCCTCACCACGGTGTCTTCTGTGTAGGATATTGATCTGCTAGTGATAATTCTATTTTCCCCCACCCAAAGGATATATGTGCTGCCCCAAGTCACCAGTGATACATGTATCCAGGTCCGGAGGATATATATCCTATTCCCCATGAAAAGGAAAGGTCATGTGCCACCCGGTACACCTACGAGGGAATTGCACCTCCCCGCAGTGTCTTCTATGGTGCTGGTTCCATATCAAAGGGTCCACTCCGAGTGTCCTTCTCATTAGTTTCAGGATACATATATTTACCGTCAATGACACCGGTATATCCTATATTATATTTCCCTCACATTTTTGCTATTTAAGGATATATATAGATATCCTGCAGGATATATATCCTTCAGGATACATATCATAATACAGGATATATATCCTTCAGGGTATATCCTACAGGATACTATTTCACTAGTATCCTGAATGGATCATCTCAGTAAGGGTATATCCTAGGAAGGATATCATCTTTATTGGTCATCTAAAGTAGTCATCTCCCGCCAATGGTAAATAGGCGACCTACCTTGTACACGACAAGGGGCAAAATGCGAAGAACCTCTTCTATCTTCCCGTTTATATAGCCCGCCAAGGGTAAAACCATGTGTCTACAATACCTACGCTGATTGGCTGGGCCACCGAAAGCTTTCTGCAGCCGATCAAGCCATAAGTATAGTATCCTCAAAAACGTAATAAACTCACCAAATTTCCCCAAAACACTACTAAATTTCTACTGAAATATTTACCTAGATACACATAGAAATTAATTCTGAAGTTTTTTTATACAGTTTACTGTCCAAATTTAAAGTCCAAAGTACGTCGGAGCGTCTAGAATGTAGCTTCGCAACATGGTCTCGTCAGGAGACAAGCATGATAAAAATTCACGGAATAAACGCATCTACCAGGCAATCGAGGAATTACCACACGCAAACAAGCATTTACTAGGTAAGCTGGCATTTAGTTCAATCAGATATCATACTATTTTAAACAATTTAGCCATTGAAAACACTAAAACTAGTCAAAGATAGAGGCACATGGCAGTGTTGAAAACTGGTCCCGCGATAACGGGTTTCATGCTGGTACAAATCAGACATGTGACACGGACTATAATAAACCTGTAAAACTTATATACAACATTCCAATAAACATTTAGCAATCAGACAATTTCCCCACACTATCCCCTCAAAGCTTTTGTGCGTCCCCGCACAAACTACAGAATATCACTTATGACACCATATACATACCTGAACAAGAAGTGATAGCTTAATGGTATGAACAATAACATTTCTCATATAACCAGGTCATATCACAGCTGAAATAAACATGAAATCTGATCAAGTAAAGTCATTAACTTTGCTGCAAATAAAGTCATAACTGGAATGAGGTAAATCATAGTGTCACAGAGTTCAATAAAGAGCACCAATCCAAAAAGGATCATTTAACCAAGTAGCATAGTCATCAACACAGAAATATCACAGAAACTGTCAGTTCCACAACATACACTGGTCCTGATAAGGACCCTAGTAACAGTGTATCTTGTGCAGCAAGAGTTCGAAGGATAACGTAACAAATGATATATAGTTGATCCGAAGGAACACAAAGGTAATCCACTCTG
Organism: Hanleya hanleyi; assembly: GCA_036873755.1. Taxonomy (NCBI): domain Eukaryota; kingdom Metazoa; phylum Mollusca; class Polyplacophora; order Lepidopleurida; family Hanleyidae; genus Hanleya; species Hanleya hanleyi. The sequence continues at coordinate 4,829 of JAVTVY010015992.1, forward strand.
GGTCGTACACAGAGTACCGGTAAAGTAAATCCAAATGAAGACGTCTTTGGTAAATCCAACATTCAGGAAACACATAAAAAACCCATCAACACTGCCGAAATGACATTCAGACACAGTTAAATCACATATTAAATCCAGATGAAGGCATCTCAGGTAAATCCATGGGGGAACAATGATACAAATACTACCAACTAGAACAATTAAATTTGTGTCTTTGTCCGAAAGGAGGAGGTCCATTATATTTTCCAATGGTAGTCCATGTGATTCCCGGTACCATGGCAGACATCGCAGTTGAGGTCTGTGCAAAGCCAGATGCCCTGCCTTGACTGAGTTCCCTCCTCAGTAGTTTTCACCGGTTCCGGAACGATCTGGTCAACATGACTTCCTACTGCAGATGAACTCAAAGTGCCTATCGGCTGGGCCACGATACAGTCCTCAGTTTGACTGGCAATGGGTCTTGTTGATTTCCTGTAAACCTCTGTCTGTGTAGACAGGGAGGAGCTTTTAACCAATTTGGTGTCAGTTTGGGTGTGGGTGGTGGTCGTCTTCACGATGCATGTTTCCTCTGTCTGTGTATGGTTTTCATAACGGGGCATACGACGGGTGTCCCTGGTGACATCTTCATACACTGTGACCCCATTTGGGTATATTATGGTCCGATGGACTCTCTCCATACAAGGGTATGGTGGTGGCTGAAATGCTCCTCTCACAGGCAAAGCAGCTGGGGGAGTGACAGCATCATCCCCCACGCCCAGGACAGTTGGTACACCTGATGGTGAAGGACCACTCATAAGCTCGGGCAGGGAATAGAGACGGACTGGGTCGGAGTTCTGTTCTGGATCATGGATAATTTCGGTGTGTTCCGCAGCAGAACTCGCATCTGAAATGAAACTGTAGGCAGGTGATTAAATACGATTGCCTTTCTTTTTACTGCTGGTCAGGTCGAGGGGAACATCAGCGACTTCTTTCATCTCTACTATCCTTGGTGGTGGTGTTGGATGTAAGGGAGAGAGGGGTGGTGGAAGACTGCCCGAGATGTCGCGGATGGCCATCTGTACCTCACAGGGAATGGGGATGGCCGGAGGCAGGTCCACAGTCACCTCGGGATCTACCAGACGCAGCTCACTTCCTCTGGTGACTTGGGCCTTGACCTCCCTGCGTATCTTCCCATGGTAGCGCTTAATATGATCTTTCAGGTTATCCTTGCGGGAATACACCCGGTCACACTGATTGCAGGAATGTTTGGCTGCATTCTGGGTACATGAAGCTCGATGTCGGTAGTAGTTGGAGCGTTGTGTGTAGGTGGCATTACACGTCTCACATTTGAACAACATATTGGATCTGAAAATATACGAAAGAAACATGCGAGATAAGGCATTTGTTAGAGCCAGATCGCTACCTACAATTCCCTCACTGGACCCTCTGTTAACTTCCCCAAAGAGCTGCCTCGATACCCAATTCAGCCATCGTACCGGTTTCTTCACGGTTCGCCCGGAGCGAGTGCGCTTATCTGCACATAGATCTTCGCTATTCTCGTCATCGCGATCATGCCCATCTCTGCCACGTTCCGCCAGACAATGTTCGCATTTCATGTCGACCTGTACCGCTTTGTTGAGATTACCCGTCTCGATGTCCCACTTCACGAACTTCATTCCCCGATAAAGCTTCAAACGATTGAAGTGGACTACCTTTGGCCTGGCTTTTGGATTTCTCTGAATTCGGTATACTGTATCATCCAGACTGCTGAGAACCAAGTATGGACCTTCCCAAAAACACGACAGCTTTGGAGATGAGCCAACCTTGCGTACCGGGTTATGTAACCACACTGCATCACCTGGAGTGAAAGGTCTACCGAATTTGCACCGATCGTAATTTCTCTTCTGGATCACCTGTTTCGCCTTGGAATGACTCCTTGCCCTTTCGTAGGCAACTTCTAAGCGTTCCCTCAACACCTGAGGATACTCAGCAGTATCATCTGTTTCGATATAGGGTGGTAATCCAGTCACTAGGTCTAATGGCAGCTCTACTTCCCGACCTAACATCATCCGGTTTGGATTGTAGCCAGTTGTCTCGTGTTCAGAGCTTCGGTAAGCCATCATCGCAAAGGGTAGTTGTTCATCCCAGTCAGTTTGGTTTTTGTTCACCATCATCGAAAGTCTCGTCCCCAGCGTTCGGTTGAATCTCTCAACCATGCTGTCTGCTTGAGGGTGAAGTACTGTAGTTCTCGTCTTTTCCATCCCTAGCAGTTTGCACACTTCCGCAAACAACTTTGACTCATAATTTCTCCCCTGGTCTGAATGGATCTGCCTGGCTGTACCAAATCTACAAATGAATTCCTTAACAATCTTATTGGCTATTGTTGATGCCTCCTGGTCCGGTATTGCATACCCTTCTATCCACCTGGTGAAATAGTCACTAACAAGTAGAATGTACCTATTCCCACTCTTGGATCTGGGAAGAAGCCCCAGGACATCTGTGGCTATCCTCTCCATAGGCAACCCAACAGTGTACTGTCGTAAGGGGGCCCTCAGTCGTTTGGCTGGTGGTTTCCTCTTCGCGCACACATCACATTGTTGGCACCACCGTTCGACATCCTGTTTTGCACCAAACCAGTAAACCTTTGATTCAGCTTCGCAAGAACTTTCTTCGCCGCAAAGTGCCCTGCTGTCTTGGTTGAGTGAAGTTCCAGAAATACATCCCTCTTGTAGGGCTCTGGAAGCAGAGTCTGCCACACTAGGCTGCCATCATCTTTCTCCCATCTCCGGCAGAGGACCCCATCTCTAAAATATAACCGATCCCATTGCTTCCAAAGGGATTTCACCGCTTCACTCTGTGGAGATACCTCTTCCCATGAAGGTCGCTGGTCACTTCTCTGTTTAGCACCTATAATCCAGGATAAGTGGGTATCCTTCGCCTAAGCCTCAATGAAAATGTTCGGGTTCCATTTATCTTCACTGGTGACTACAGATTCCACTGCAATTTCCTTCCTCTGTCTCATTGGTTCCGTCAGCTTAGAAACTACAGGTGATTTCTGTATTGTGACATTCTTTTGTGAGTCCGCATCTGTTTCTGTTGAAATACAACATGACTCCTTTGGGAGGTCATCATAGTAGCCAATCTTCTTGCACTGTCGACAGGCTCCTCTGGACATTGCATCGGCATTTTGATGCTGTTTACCAGGTCGATATTGGATCTGCAAATCGAAAGTTCCGAGAACTCCCAACCATCTGGTCATCTGCCCCTCGGGTTCCTTAAAACCCATAAGCCACCTCAAGGCACAGTGATCAGTTCTAATCACAAAATGTCTGCGATACAGATACTGCTTGAAGTATTTCACAAAGGTCACAACTGCTAGAAGTTCACTCCGGGTCACACAGTAATTCTGTTCTGGTTTTGAAAGCGACTTACTGGCAAAGGCAATCACCTTCCCTGTTCCATCCTGGTGCTGAGATAAAACAGCACCTATGCCATAGGCACTGACATCTGTGTCGAGGATATACTTACCAGTTTCGCATGGGTAAGCCAGAATGGGTGATTGGATCAGTCTCGCCTTTACTATATCAAAGGCCTCATCACATTCCTCTGTCCAAGCAAAATTCTTGTTCTTCCCTGTCAGCTGGTTCAAGGGACGGGCAACATTGACAAAGTCCTTTATAAACCTTCGGTAATAGGAGGCTAACCCGAGGAAACTTCTAACGTCATGAACATCTGTAGGGGTAGGCCACTTCCTTATAAAATCTATCTTGTCGGGATCGGTTGACACTCCATCTTTAGAAACGACATGCCCAAGGTATTTCACTTCCCTCTGAAAAAGGTTGCACTTCTTAGGTTTCAGTTTCAACCCAGCAGCCTCCAACCTGAGCAAAACTTCTTCAAGATTCTGAATAGCTTCGTCTAACGTCCGTCCATAAACAGTGATGTCATCCAGATATACGAGGCAAGTCCTCCACTGCACTCCTGCCAGAATCATCTCCATCAATCTCTCAAATGTGGAGGGGGCGTTACACATGCCGAAAGGCATGACGTTAAACTGGTAAAGACCACCTCTGGTGACGAAAGCTGACTTCATCTTTGTGTCATAGCCACTGGCCAAATCTAAAGTTGAAAACCAACTAGTACCCTGCAGGGCATTAAGTGAGTCATCAATTCTAGGAATAGGATATGCATCTTTCACTGTCACATCGTTTAAACAGCGATAGTCTACACAAAAGCGAATGGACCCATCCTTCTTTGTCACTAAAACTATAGGTGATGCCCATGGACTCGTTGACCTTTCAATCACACCCCGTGACACCAAGTCCTCAATCAGTCCATCAACTTCGGCCTGCTTCTGAAATGGCAATCTTCTAAAACCCTGTCTGATTGGTGGGCCGCCAGTAGTCTCAATGTGATGTTTAACTCCATTCGCACGTCCCAAGTCCTCATCCGACTTTGAAAAGGTAATACCAAACCGACCTAGAACAGAACCCACTTTATGTTTATCTTCTCCCATATCAGCAGTACTTCTGGTATACAGGTCCTCCAAATGCTGCGGCAGAGTCATCTCACTCCTGTCTATTACATTCACCTGTACAGATCCTTTTTGGACTTCTGGGTCATCTGTTAACCGTTTCTAGTGTTCCCATGGTAGTCCCTTTATAGACCACAACAGGCTATGTATTGGTGTTCAACATCCGCACAGGGTACATCTCCCTCTCAGTATCCACCAGTACCCTACCGATTATCAAGCCATTACGCAGCGAAGTTTTTGGTTCCACCATGGCCCATTTTCCACAAAGCACAGGTTCTGTTGCTCGACATGGTAACACCACCTCTGATCTAGGAGGAACTGTCATCTGCTCTGCCAGTATAAGTCGACATGCCTCGTCTCCTTGGGCTACTACATGACAAACAATCTGTTCATCTCCACAAGTGATACTCCCACTTTTAGGATGTATACGCACATCATACTTACATAGGAAATCCATCCCAAGAATAGCTTCTCCATGGATATCAGCAACAAGAATCGTCAAGACAACTGGGGAAGACATTATCCCTATATCAACACTACATCGTCCATGCACTTCTATAGGGTTCTTGTCTACTGCTCTCAAAGTGACGGTTGAATGAATCAGCTGCGGTCTACAGTCATTAGGTATCTTCAAATACATCTCCTTAGACAAAATCGTAACACATGACCCTGTGTCAACCAGAAAACGAACATTAATTCCTGCAATACAACCATTAACATGAAAACCAGAGTCAATCGAAGAAACATCTTTATTCAAATCTTCCTTATTTACAGTCACATTTTGAGGCATAATCGTTTCACTTCTGACTGGATTCAAGCCTCCCGAACCAGTCACAATTAGTTTTCCGGAGTTCTCCTCTGTGGAGCACGGACAGTCTCGTCCCTATTGACCGCTGACATACGCTGTCGTAATGGGCAGTTACTCTGATAGTGAGCCTTATTTTTGCAGAAAAACTTCGAACGCCTAAGACTGGTTTGGTCAGGGATTGCATTAACCTCACGTACATGCTTCCGGGAGGTCTGCCTTTGTCGCCCAGCTTCTATTTTCCGGAAACCCTCAACTTCTAGGGCAAGGGTGACCGTTTGCTCCAAGTTAATGGGCTTTCCCTGGTAAATCCTCATTCTGGCCTCCGTATCATCTAAGGCATCCACGAAGTGAGTTTTTGCCAAGCGATCCCTCTGAGCTGGTGTCATATCAGGGTACGCCAGGTCGGCTAGCTTTCTGATGGATTGCCCCAACTCCTTAATCCCTCACCGCGTCCCCTACGTCTATTTCTCAATTCTGCCAGATATAACTCTGCCTGTTCTCCAGGACCAAATCGAGTTGTTAAGACATGCGTTAGCTGAACGAAGTCTCTCTGCTCATCAGGGGTTAGACTGCATGCTATCTGTCTGGCTGGGCCTCTCAAATGGGCGAAGAGATAATCGGCCTTCTCACGTGGTCCCCACTGGTTAATATTCGCTATGGTATTAAACACACTTAGATAATCCATCCACGAACCATCACCACAGCATGTCTCCAGTCTCATGTTCAATCTCTTGGGACGACCTTGATCCCCTCCACCAGCATGATCCTCCTCTTCGTCACATTCGAGTGATCGAGCTTCTCGCCCAGATCTTCTCCTGGCTGTCCGGAACTCAATTTCCTCATTGACTTCATTCTCATCTCCTATTTCTGCGGAAAACTCTGTATCTTCTTCTGCCACCTTTACGTCTGGTAACTAAAAGAAAAATCTATTTACAAACTTCCCACAATGCCTCACTCATCCCACCGCTGCCACCAATTGTAACGAATTTTGTGTGTGTGATTGGTGGATTTATCTAGATTCTATTTCTCACTGCCACCAGTGACGTAAGGTGTCACGACCATCATCCAAAGTAACGTCTATGACTGCCCTCCAATAGGCATACTGAAACTAGCCCTCTCATAGGCTTAAAACAACACTAGCCCTCTGATAGGCTTAACTCTAGCCCTCTCATAGGCTTAAAACAACACTAGCCCTCTCATAGGCCTACTGAAATCAGTCATCTCAAGTTCATCTGGGTAACATCTTTCACCAGTCATCCCCCGAAGGCGTTCGTTACATGAGTTCGCCTCTTTCCGCCAGATACTCGTGGTATATCGAGCTGGTAAGGAGGTCTTCTATCATCTCAGATGACCCGCCAGAGGTTATATGAGTGTTTCATGCATACTTAATCCCAGGTATACAATAAGTATCCTGGTAGTTTCCACATTTCGATAGATAATCAAATACATTCTTAGATAACCTTAAGGATACTTCGAATACCAAATTTTTCATAGATGTGACTATGCTTTCATGGTATCCCTAAGGATATCTTGGCTTAGACAAGAAGGAATGAGACAACACAGATATTTCAAGTTCAACAAATAACAAAACTGTATTCTGTATAAAGGAAACTGTTTCAGGATATATATACAAGGATATCTGATCAATTTTAAGCTTTTAAGGATATATCAGGATATCATAAGGACACATAAGAATATATCAGGATACATCAGGATATCCCCAGGATACATCAGGATATACCAGGATATCATCAGGACACATCAGGATATATATCCTTGGCTCACAGGATACTTTATCTTTATGTTTAACTTCAGGATATCAGAAGGATATCTGAGTCATTATCACAGGATATATCTATCCAACTCACACAAAATGCATTTATCTTTAGTTTGAGGATATAACAGGATATCAGAAGGATATCCGACACAGTCGCAGGGTATAAACTATAATAGCCGATCCCTATAATCTATGGCTGGTATCCTAATTATTATATACGCGACGGATATATGGAGGATATCCTAAGGACATGCAGGATATCCTCAGGATATACAACAGTCGGTAAATCACGATATCACCGGTATGAATGGCCGAATAGGATATCAAGGATATGTCGCCGTATATCCTTAATCGAGGCTAATAAACCACCCGTAGCTCCCAGTAGGAAATATATTCCTCACCACGGTGTCTTCTGTGTAGGATATTGATCTGCTAGTGATAATTCTATTTTCCCCCACCCAAAGGATATATGTCCTGTCCCAAGTCACCAGTGATACATGTATCCAGGTCCGGAGGATATATATCCTATTCCCCATGAAAAGGAAAGGTCATGTGCCACCCGGTACACCTACGAGGGAATTGCACCTCCCCGCAGTGTCTTATATGGTGCTGGTTCAATATCAAAGGGTCCACTCCGAGTGTCCTTCTCATTAGTCGTAGGATACATATATTTTGGACACACATCACTAGTATCCTACAGAGCACACATACCACAGGAAACACCAGTGTCAATGGCAGTAAAGGTCTGGCTATACCTATGCAGCTATATAGGATATCTGTAGGATATATATCCTATTCCCCATGAAAAAGAAAGGTCCTGTGCCACCCGGTACACCTACGAGGGAATTAGCTCTCTAGATTTGTATCTAATACCGCTTATGCCGGTGCTAGGGGCCGTGTGGTCATATCATCCAAGTTGCCACATGAACAGGTACAATAAAAGCGTGCCTGAGATACAACAGATATCACGAATCGTTAGATTCTTGGTATGTGCTTTAGAATAGGTTAACCAGAAGACTATTCTGTGAAGTCATGTGACGCAGTCAGTATGTCGGCACCTCTTCCCACTTCCCTTATATGTGTTGTAATTTTTCCTGTATATGGCGAGATTCTGCTGGTGGACGTTTCGTCCCCGAGGCCCGCCCCCTGTACAGACCTTTTGGTCTTTGATATATGTTGGCATTTTGTGGGAAGTTGATGCTGGGTCGACATCGGGCCTTACAGGCTAGTCTTTTGTGTTAAATGCCGTCATTTACATTTGACGACGATACAGCTCACCAATCTCCAATGTACGAGTTGTCACAGCGAAACAACTCACCAATTACCAGTATACGAGTTGTCAGAGCATTTCCATCATAGCTCTATAGATTTGTATCTAATACCGCTTATGCCGGTGCTAGGGGCCGTGTGGTCATATCATCCAAGTTGCCACATGAACAGGTACAATAAAAGCGTACCTGAGATACAACACATATCACGAATCGTTAGATTCTTGTATGTGCTTTAGAATAGGTTAACCAGAAGATATATTCTGTGAAGTCATGTGACGCAGTCAGTATGTCGGCACGTCTTCCCACTTCCCTTATATGTGTTGTAATTTTTCCTGTATATGGCGAGATTCTGCTGGTGGACGTTTCGTCCCCGAGGCCCGCCCCCTGTACAGACCTTTTGGTCTTTGATATATGTTGGCATTTTGTGGGAAGTTGATGCTGGGTCGACATCGGGCCTTACAGACTAGTCTTTGTGTTAAATGCCGTCATTTACATTTGACGACGATACAGCTCACCAATCGCCAATGTACGAGTTGTCACAGCGAAACAGCTCACCAATTACCAGTATACGAGTTGTCAGAGCATTTCCATCATAGCTCTCTAGATTTGTATCTAATACCGCTTATGCCGGTGCTAGGGGCCGTGTGGTCATATCATCCAAGTTGCCACATGAACAGGTACAATAAAAGCGTACCTGAGATACAACACATATCACGAATCGTTAGATTCTTGGTATGTGCTTTAGAATAGGTTAACCAGAAGACTATTCTGTGAAGTCATGTGACGCAGTCAGTATGTCGGCACCTCTTCCCACTTCCCTTATATGTGTTGTAATTTTTACCTGTATATGGCGAGATTCTGCTGGTGGACGTTTCGTCCCCGAGGCCCGCCCCCTGTACAGACCTTTTGGTCTTTGATATATGTTGGCATTTGTGGGAAGTTGATGCTGGGTCGACATCGGGCCTTACAGGCTAGTCTTTTGTGTTAAATGCCGTCATTTACATCTGACGACGATACAGCTCACCAATCTCCAATGTACGAGTTGTCACAGCGAAACAGCTCACCAATTACCAGTATACGAGTTGTCAGAGCATTTCCATCATAGCTCTCTAGATTTGTATCTAATACCGCTTATGCCGGTGCTAGGGGCCGTGTGGTCATATCATCCAAGTTGCCACATGAACAGGTACAATAAAAGCGTACCTGAGATACAACAGATATCACGAATCGTTAGATTCTTGGTATGTGCTTTAGAATAGGTTAACCAGAAGACTATTCTGTGAAGTCATGTGACGCAGTCAGTATGTCGGCACCTCTTCCCACTTCCCTTATATGTGTTGTAATTTTTCCTGTATATGGCGAGATTCTGCTGGTGGACGTTTCGTCCCCGAGGCCCGCCCCCTGTACAGACCTTTTGGTCTTTGATATATGTTGGCATTTGTGGGAAGTTGATGCTGGGTCGACATCGGGCCTTACAGACTAGTCTTTTGTGTTAAATGCCGTCATTTACATTTGACGACGATACAGCTCACCAATCTCCAATGTACGAGTTGTCACAGCGAAACAGCTCACCAATTACCAGTATACGAGTTGTCAGAGCATTTCCATCATAGCTCTCTAGATTTGTATCTAATACCGCTTATGCCGGTGCTAGGGGCCGTGTGGTCATATCATCCAAGTTGCCACATGAACAGGTACAATAAAAGCGTGCCTGAGATACAACACATATCACGAATCGTTAGATTCTTGGTATGTGCTTTAGAATAGGTTAACCAGAAGACTATTCTGTGAAGTCATGTGACGCAGTCAGTATGTCGGCACCTCTTCCCACTTCCCTTATATGTGTTGTAATTCTATGGTGCTGGTTCCATATCAAAGGGTCCACTCCGAGTGTCCTTCTCATTAGTTTCAGGATACATATATTTACCGCCAATGACACCGGTATATCCTATATTATATTTCCCTCACATTTCTGCTATTTAAGGATATATATAGATATCCTGCAGGATATATATCCTTCAGGATACATATAATACAGGATATATTTATTCTTCAGGGCATATCCTACAGGATACTATTTCACTAGTATCCTGAATGGATCATCTCAGTAAGGGTATATCCTAGGAAGGATATCGTCTTTATTGGTCATCTAAAGTAGTCATCTCCCGCCAATGGTAAATAGGCGACCTACCTTGTACACGACAAGGGGCAAAATGCGGAGAACATCTTCTATCTTCCCGTTTATATAGCCCGCCAAGGGTAAAACCACGTGTCTACAATACCTACGCTGATTGGCTGGGCCACCGAAAGCTGTCTGCAGCCGATCAAGCCATGATTATAGTATCCGCAAAAACGTAATAAACTCACCAAATTTCCCCGAAACACTACTAAATTTCTACTGAAATATTTACCTAGATACCCATAGAAATTAATTCTGAAGTTTTTATACAGTTTACTGTCCAAATTTAAAGTGCAAAGTACGTCGGAGCGTCTAGAATGTAGCTTCGCAACATGGTCTCGTCAGGAGACAAGCAGCAAGATAAAAATTCACGGAATAAATGCATCTACCAGGCAATCAAGGAATTACCACACGCAAACAAGCATTTACTAGGTAAGCTGGCATTTAGTTCAATCAGATACCATACTATTTTAAACAATTTAGCCATTGAAGACACTAAAACTAGTCAAAGATAGAGGCACATGGCAGTGTTGAAAACTGGTCCCGCGATAACGGGTTTCATGCTGGTACAAATCAGACATGTGACACGGACTATAATAAACCTGTAAAACTTATATACAACATTCCAATAAACATTTAGCAATCAGACAATTTACCCACAATATAATTGATCCTTGTGAAAATGTAGATACTGTACCACTGTTGTTATATATCTTCCGTCGCTATACTTGTATCAGTCGCTACTAAGTTGTACAATATTATAATCCCCATTTCAGTTGCATACGCTCTAAAACAGGAGAAACGCAATCTCCCAGTTCTTTTACACGTTTGTTTTCCATTGAATATAAAATTGATTTATTGTTAATCAATTCTTTTGTACACTTTGAGTAATACAAAACTTAACCGATATGACACTGAAATATTGGGTTGGTCGGAATCTAATAATCTGAATGTAATGCTTAAAGCCATGTTTGGTTAGGGCATTCGGATATGTGTCCACCCGCCACACCAAACATTCTCATTAAGAGCAGAGATTTAAAACTCTTCACAGTTCATATTTCTACCATAAAATGTTACCCTAAGTTTTGTAACAGTGGTGCCATCCTCAACATAATTGAACAATACAGAAAGTTAATTTCATGCCTGGATGGGACCCAAGATCTCAGCCATCTTTTTATATTTTTTTTTCTTTTTCCTTCGCATCTAAAATAATGTAACTTCGCTCCAAATATTATGTACGAAAAGTACCAATGGTACACAGTCATTGTAAAAAAAAATGCTCAGAAACCTCTTATGTGTCCCAGAGATACACATATTACGTAATATATGTGTATATATATTGTATATTGTACGCATTCGATTTGTACACTCCTGATTAGGCCTACTGGTAACAGATTAACGTGGGCATGGCCAAGGCGTCTCTATGTAGCGTTTCAGATGTTGGAGCGAAATTCATATCATTATTACTGAAGATACATAACGATTGTATGAGCGTTATTGAGACCTCTTGGAATTGTTAAACTCTTGTGGTAAACCCGTGTATCAAAAACAAAAAACGAATGTGTACAATAAAAACACATCATTCTGTGTATTTTAGAAAGTACACATTAGTGTCTATCACAGCTACACATATGACACGAGACGTGTATGTGCCACAGTAAGTGTGCACCAGAAATACCCAATTTATGTACACGTTAGGGAAGAAGCATTGACATCGAATATTTGACCGTAGTTTGTTACGTAGCGGCGGGAGATGTTAACTCACGCCGTTCCAAGGTATAAGGCTAAACACAGAAGATAGTAGTAGAGAATGCGTATTAATACGCATATTGACATTTGACTTCTGAGAAGTTACAGTCGCCTCAGCGGAAGTGACTTTTTACCCGGCGCATGCACACAAAATGAACCGGAACCACAATTGCGCTGGAACGAATGTCACTTCCGATCACGTGACTGTGACGTCAAAAGGTCAAAGGTCAATATGCGGGTTAATACGCATTGTCTACTATCACTGGACGGTGAAACAGTCTGTGTGACACTATTGTCATGAAAACAACCCACCTATGTCCGTACAAAGTGAGAGCTTTCAATGGATACCCTGCGCGACATTTTTGGCCAAAACACACACCGCACACAAGGCACGCTATGTCGTCCCGAGGCAAAGGTTATATGTATTCGAAGTCCACAGTGCGCATTGATGGTAGTATTGGTGCTATATTTCGTCGGGCTATGTGTGTGCTTGTTCGGATACTCGGAGCTCCACACGTCACGCATTGACGCCATCAGCCCAATTCTCCCGCCTCGTTCCCCCACACGGAATATATACTATTATTGAGGGATTTCTCGTCCTCCATGTTTCATCAAGTGTGTTGCTCCACAAAAGTCCTTTGCTTCACCCGACACAATATTCTTAATGCTCAAAACATTTTGAAAGTAAAGCAGGTGTAATACCAAACAAGATGTCCTTGTGACGTCATCGAACCAGTCAATCCTACTTAAGCTACACACACCATCTCATCCCCAACCAACATCACACCCGGTGTTCTCAAATAATCTCCATATCAACAGATGAAACACGGACACTCTTCCCCAGGGTGGGACATTAATCCCCAGGTGATAGTTGTCCGTAGGACACTCGTACCCGATTAACATTGTATGTAGGACATTCTTCCCCAGTTTGGAGTGTCCCCCGGACACTCTAAGTATAGGACAGCGTACCACAGCACACCGGTGCTAGGGGCGTGTGGATACTTACTAGTCTCCACATGAACAGCTGCAATGAAAGCGCGGCTGGGATACTAAGGCTACGTCCGATAATCCACCGTATTCTCGGGTCTGAATGTTAGGTGTCGACGAATACTTTCCTGTAGTCATATGGTTGCTTTTTAGTGACCAGACGTCGTCAGTGTTTCAACCTCTTGCATATCGCTCCAATTTGCCCTAGAGTAGTGTGGAGATGATTAGGGCTGCGCATGTGTGCAGGGTCACAGGCCACTTCTGGTTACGTCACCAGAACCGAAAGCGACGTCATATACAAATACCAATGAACACAACTATGCTTTCTATATGAACATGTCCTGCACGTCATCATAAGTCGGTGCATCAGCGGAGATAACGCCAGTCAAATGTCCGGTCATAAATTCGACCTAACCAATGAAAGTTGAGATGGAAGAAGGTCAAAATCCGTTGGTTGCCCCATAAATAGGGCCACTTTTTGTCAAGCACCCCACAAACTATTTCGCTAGCCCTTCGAGCAGTCCTCCTCACACCCGAGGTAGAGTTACACATCTGTGAGGATAACGTCGCCATTGTGAAAGACCTTGTGAATGTGACTCGTACCCGGACACTATATCCAATTCAGTTATGGTCCACCGTAACGGGTGGACCAAATTTAAATCGGTGTTGAGTGTTCAAACCGATGACAACCTCATTCACATGGTGCATGGCATCTACGTATATTGTGGCGTGTTACCGGGGCCCCACCAAAGGCTTCACCTTAGACCCCGATCTATGGATGGCTTTCAAGAAAGTGGTGCTTATTTTGGACCAGCTGGTTACACCAGACGAACAGTCATCCATCCAGTTGACCTGGTCTCGTGCTATCAACCACGTCTGTAAATAGGAAGAAGACGAGGGGGGCTACCAGATTTTCACCTCCATGATCTGCAAAGATGTCCAGGCAAAACGTGACATCCGTATTCCACCATTGGAGGAGGACGATGCCACAGAGTACCAGGATATGCTCAGTCAACCCAGTGTCACTCGCATATATGCAACAGAGGCCGATGCTGCGCCAGAAAGGATAAAAAAGGAACTTCGGCCCCGGCTCCAGACATTAATGGGTAATGTGGGGTCTAGTTTACGTGTTGCTATCCCATGATGCTCCATACTGATAGCTATGTTACGGCATAAGGAGACGAACTAGCTCTGGTACTTTCACCCGAGAAACAATATCCTGGTGTACGCCTGGTTCTTCGGCATCGTGGATCGTGCTTCACTGGAGACAGCACTGGCCCATCTGGAGACCCTGGGTGCATTGGAATTAGCCAAGTTGACATGGCTTCGTTCGTTCCTACACTTAGCCATGAGCCCTGTTCATGAACTTACATGTACACTCCGGGATCACACGGCTCCATGGGTCGTTCGGCTCTATCCGGCAATAAACAACCCACCCCAACTCTCTATTGGCTTTATCGAGTTTTTTAAAGAGTTTGATCGCCGTGAAGTGCTCATCCGTCTGCAATCAGTTTCGAACATCAACGGCCGGTTGAATTTCTCCTCCATTGTATTCGTACGTGGTCACGTGATCGGCAACGTATCGAGAGATCACGTGACCCGTACGAAGCTAATAGCGGAAGTACAACCGGCCGTTGATGTTTGAAGACTGATTGCAGACGGATGAGCTCTTCACGGCAATCAAACTCTTTAAAAAACTCCATAAAGCCAATAGAAAGCGAGTTGGGATGGGTTGTTTTATTGCCGGATAGAGACGAACGACCCATGGAGCCGTGTGATCCCGGAGTGTACATGTTCATGAAGAGGACACGTGGCTAAGTGTAGGAACGAACGAAGCCATGTCAACTTGGCTACGTTGGAATGGACCCTTTCAACAACGCCCAAACACTGAATGGAAGGTAGAGATGACGACTAACGTGATATTTTTCGTGGCTACACAGATCGACCACCCGATTCTTAGGGTGCAGTCCACAGTTCGTTGCTGGAAATACACCATTGGTATAGCCCTTCTGTCTTTCGGAGTTGCCAAACCCTCCAGAAAACCCCTATAAAAGTATATATTTACTTGATGGAAATGCTCATACCATTAATTCAACATACAAGCCAGTTATGCAAATCTAAACCAGGATAAATTTTCTTCCCTCGGGAATCCATATTTTCTGGAAAATCTATTGAAATGACTCAAAATACGCCATGTTTCGTTCATTTCCTGGAAAAATCTTGACAATCGATTTTAATGAGATCTCTCCGCAGTGTTCCCAGTCTCGAGGCGAGATTAAAAAGCTATTCAAAATATGGGGTCGACCATGCCGGTTTTGTCACATATTCCATAACGTACCCCTATTTTTAAACACCTGAAAAAGGTGTGATACTGAGGCTGACGAAGGTTGACTTCGCGGCCCAACCCGCCATATAGCTCAACCGAGCCACCCATCCGCATATGTCATTTTGAAGGAATGGAAGTACCCAGAAGCTTGATATTATAAATACTGGTTACCGAAAAGGGAAGGATAATTTTCATGTGGTCAGACCCGGGAGCTCTGCTGTATTAAAATTTTCAAGGGGGACCAATAATCCGAAACTATAGACTACGTCCTCAGACCTGATTGAAATTTGGGAGAGCCATGTCGGAAAAAACGGACTTTTACGGGCTGTCCACTTTATAAATACTAGGGAGAATCATATCGTGTGTCGCCCCGTGGGGCTCCCGGGATTGACCTGGGATATCGATGTGCACACCCCAGGTCATGGTAAGAATAAGCCTCAGTCCCTCAAACATCTTGTCGTAAGAGGCGACTATCAGCCGGACCCCCGAGGTGTCCCTGCACGGCAATGAGGATAAGATTAATATCATGGAGGAGGGAGAAATGTGTGATGCGAAGCCTACGCAAGCGCGATCGTCCCACATTCGTCTGTCCCGGGAGGGTCGGAACAAAACCGGTGTTATCTGGTGATCTGTACGACAACATCATCCACTTGTATCATAATGGGTAGTCCGACGCCTTCCACATTTGCTCAATTGGCTCGGCTAAACGGGGCTACTGTGTGTTTTTACCCTCCACTGTCTTACATGGTCCATGTTGGAAGATGCCGTGGCGGATGTGGATCAGGTGCTTACAGAGGATGAGCGGTCAGCATATGAGGTGGACTGGGCTCGTACCATGAATGACGTGGTGGGAGAACTCAATGGAAGGACACGGAAGGAGGGAACTTCGACACCGGCCCAAGATATTCTCTTTATAAATAAATGATAGAGCCCGGGTCCTTCATCAGTCATCACCACGCAGAGCCGGGAGTATGTGATGGATGTGCTGTATTACAGTACTCCGCCCTGTAGTGCATTGATGCCCCTCAATTGTGCGGCCAGCACCAGGAAATAATACCTTCCGAAGACCGACATTGGTTATAAAGAACAAGACACCTGTACCTTACATCAAGTCGCTCGCCGCAACTTTTCTACGGTACCAGGTCATCGTTTGGGACAAAGATGCACAATGGCAAGCGGATTTATCGACAAGAGTGACTTCACCTAACACAACGATGGTAAACAGGCATATCTTGACTTGCACCCATATCATGTCGAACTATGCGTGGGTCGTCCCCATCCGGACCAAAACAGGGGAGAATATCGTGGCTGTGTTCAATGTATTGTCAAGGTGGGTCACAAACCTTTGTATTTCAATTTGACGAGGGCACACTATTCCTCAACAGGCGCTTCAAGAATACATCACATGGTGCGGCAAAACAACACCCCCTCAGCTGGACCAACCCCAGCGTCAGTCGCACAGCCACCACAACCCGTACAGCCAGCTATTTTGTCCCCCTGTCGCACTTACCAAGTGTATCACGCTCATCCCCGCAATGGGTGACAGACGAAGTCACGAGGAGTCTACCCGCTACGTTCAAGAGGAGGGATGGATTGTTGCTGGAGCGGTTGAAGGACAATCTGCACATGTGCTAGAACGAGTGATGCTTGACACTCGTATGGTGGATTGCTGAATGATAAAATGCGTCAACGCAGGTCACAGCTGACCTACAACGTATGACAGGCTTTGACCCAAGGGTTGGCACACATGTACGTGCCACCAGAAATTGTCGGAGTTGGCAATGGATGTAGCAGCAGCAGCAGCAGTCGCCCGTGACACCGACCCAAACACCACGCCCAACGAGATTCGTGACACCTGCCCGTCGATCCCCGATTCCCGCCCATTGAGGACAAGAAACGTGAAATTAACATCATCATAAGAATTGTATTCTATCCATCGTCAATGAATGTATTGTGGTGAGTTCTGGTCCGACGAATGATCCACAACAACATGGGAAAACCTCCTTGCCGAGAAATCCATTGTTTCCCGGGAACCTACCTTTAACCAGTATAAAATTAGGTGTCCTCTAATAACTTGTGTTGTACCTATTAAATCCCGACGATGTTCATAGAACCTAAGATAGTATGGTAAATTTTGTTTGCCCTCCCGCTCAATAGAAATGCAAACCGCTATGTTGTTTTCACTGAACTGCTTGAGGTCATCGCCAGACTGAGTGACGAGATACCGGCAATGATGTCACGCTCACCTAATCAGCACTGCTTGGATGTTGGTCGTGCTATACTTCCGGTCGAAGGGTATATACACTGTGGATAAACGGCGAACGTCAGACCTGTCTGGGACTCACAACTGGACACATCTTACTTTGAAGGTACTAATTGCGGTACTACCAGTAAAACCAACAACCAAGGTAGAACTCCCAAAACAGCCACACCAGATAACCTATACTTGGGTTGGGAATATTTATTCAACCATGGTTATTGTTGTTGAACCATCAAGTGAGACCATTTATTAGGGTTACCATACGGTAAACCAACAACAGTGTTACCGTAACGTAAACAAAGAGAACACCACTTTGTATTTTGAGAGAATAAATCTATCTTTATTGTTGTCACAAATCAGTTTCAACTTGGTATATATTTGGGTTTACCAACCGTAGCCATCAGCCACTAGAACCACTGACCATAACCACCGTGCCCGTAATGCAGTAACCTGGAACCGTCACCAGTGACTGTCGACCGTCAACAGTAACAATCAATCTGTGACCGTGGATGTCAAGTGACAAATACCACCTACATGTAAACCGTTCACAGTCATACCAGCTAATACAGTTTCAACATTGTCAACGTGTAACCGTTCATATATCGGTAACCGTCAACCAGTGACCGTCGATTGAACCATGACCATAACAAGTGACCATCAACAATACATCAGTATTACCGTCAACAGTAACCGTCTGTTTTTGTTACGACGTGCGGTCTATACCAATTCAAGGTTATGCCTTTTGGGCTCTGCAACGCCCCAGCAACCTTTGCGCGCCTAATGAAAGCTGTTCTTTGGACCCAACTGGAGGACTTGTCTACTGTACTAAGACGACATAATCATCTTCTCTGAATCCTTTGAGACCCATCTAACCAGACTGAATTAAGTCCTTTGTAGAATCGAGAAGGCCGGTCTGAAATTATCGCCAAAGAAATGCCGTTTGTTTCGGAAAGAAGTGGATTTTTGGGACACATAGTTTCCAGTTTGGGCATATCGACGGATCCATCCAAAATCTGTGCAGTTAAGCAGTGGCCAAGACGTACAAGTCTTACAGAAGTGCGAGCCTTCATTGGGACTTGTTCGTGTTATAGGCGTTACGTTAAAGGTTTCGCAGATACAGCCAAACCATTGCACAAGCTGATGGAGAAAGGAAACATATTCAAGTGAACATCAGAATGTGAAGAAGCCTTTGGAAAACTGAAAACTGCACTCACAGAGTCGTCCATATTGGCTTATCCATCCACTGAGAAAGCATTCATCCTAGACACAGATGCCAGCAACATAGGTATTGGTGCTATCCTGTCACAGTTAGATGATGAAGGGAAGGAACGTGTCATTCCGTACTTCAGTAGAACCCTCACCAAGGCATAAAGACAACATCGCATTACCCGAAAGGAACTGTTGGTTGTGGTCAAGGCTGTGAAACATTACCACCACTGCCTTTATGGCTTGAAGTTCTTGGTTTTATCCGACCATGGCGCACCGAGATGGTTAATGCGGTTCCAAAATCCAGAGGGATAAACTGCCCGTTGTATAGAAACTCTGAGCACATATGACATCTTGTTCGAACATAGAGCAGGTAAACAGCACGGAAATGCTGATGGCCTTTCACGCATTCCATGTGATACTTGTGCCTAATGCACAAAACAGGAACAGAAAGACATGAAGGATAACTCCATTCGAGTGAAAAATCTGGAAAATCACCAACATCTGGAAAATCACCAAACACTGGTCCACAGTAAAAGGACTCCAACCGTCAATTGGGTTAGCTGCATGGTAAATCCTCCATGGAAGTTAGACATGCCCAAAACCAGGACACCTCATTATCTCCTGTCATCGCATGGAAAGAGACCGGTAAACGACTAAAATGGCCGACTGTATCAGCAAAAAGTCCAGCAACGAAAGGGTGCACTCCACACTTGCCACGGTTTTGTACAAAGTGGCCCCTCCCTAATTTTATAATAAGGAAGGTCGTCCGAATTTGACAGCATGGTAATTCTTCTTACCTTTCTACTAACTGATATCTATAGTATCACCCTGCTGGACGTATCCAAACGAGGATATAACAATTGCTTGTTGATCGCACCCACTCGCCACTACAGAGTTAATCGTGTCCAGAATTGAATATATGGCGGGCCAAAATCCGCACATTTTCGTGAAGCGAAAATGATGATTCCTATATGGCGATAAAATTTTACAAAAAACTAGTAGGTCGACCCCCTATTTTTTTCGTCATTTTAAATTGTACTTTGGACGGGAAACACTTTAAAATACATAAAAAGAAAATCATTTCATACGTTTTCTCTGGGTTGCGGGTAGAATTTGACACATTTTCAAATATTTTATGGAGTTTTTCAGAAAGGTTGAAGAAGGTTTAAGGAGGATTGCATGTCTTTCTTTTTCAATTTCAATATCTCACCAGTCTTCTCTAATAATGGCACGAGTGTGCCCATTTAGAAAATATATACTTTTACAGGGTTTTTGCCAAAGATTTTACATCTATTTATGGCCGAAGATCCGAACCCATGCCTGTTTTTAGTCGCACATCATTTAGGCGTGGAATGCACCCAAAGCATATTGGAGCCAATGGGACCGCATTGAACTTAGAGATGGCATCTTCTGCCGTCATTGGTTCGGTGATGGGGTCAATATTCCTGGCAGCTTATTGTTCCCAGGTCTTGGTGGGATGAGATTCTCAAAGCCATGCACAGTGACTGTGATTCAGGACATCTTGGAATAAACAAAACTGTTGCTCGGATGCATGGTCGATTCTACTGGGTGGGTTACCAACGAGATGCAACAGAGTGGATCAGGAAATGCGAGGAATGCGAAGCATGTAGAGCTCCAACAAAGAAGTTCAACACACCTATGAATCAGTATCTGGCAGGAGGACTCCTGGAGAGGATTGCTCTTGACATTTTAGGACCTGTACCAAAGACCAGACGGAGGAATAAATATATTCTCGTACTATCGGATTACTTCACACGATGGGCAGAGGCATTCCCAATACCTGACAGGGCACTCAGTTGTGAAACTAAATTGATCCAGGGACTGTGTGACAAAAACTGGAAATTGCCAAAACGAGGACGACATCATATCATCCACAAAGTGACGGACTGGTAGACCGCTTCAACAGGACTCTGGACGAAATGCTCAGAAAAGTTGTTGCAACCGACCAACGGAACTGGGATGAGACATTACCCATGTTGATGTTAGCCTACAAATCATCGCGACATGAAAGCACCGGGTTTCCCCCATGTCTGTTGATGTTTGGCCGCCACCACAAGCAAAACAAGAAGTCAGTGAAGTGGACTACGTGCAGGAAACTAGGGAAAAGCTGTGGACGGTTCATGACATATCACGTAAAAACATGCAGGCTGCCAGTGATAGGCGGAAACGAGTCTATGACCGCCGCACTAATCAACACATCTACGAGGCCTGAGAAACTGTATGGTTGCACGACAACCGTAGGAGAAAGGGGATTTCTCCGAAGTTGCAGAAACCATGGCCTGGACCATTCCTCGTGACCGAGGGACTATCAGGCCTAGTTTACCGGATAGAGAAGGGCCCTGCTGCCAAATCTAAAGTGGTGCACCAGAACAGACTCAAACCATATCATGGCTCTGCGCCAAACTGGTTGAAAAAGACACAAAAGACAAAGTAGTGACATAGAATGGAGTTGATGGAGACTGGTTGGGAATCCCAAACAAAAAGAAAACAAATCAAAACATTAAATATTTAACTAAGGTTCCCCCTATCGTGTTTTTCCACAGATGCGTGATGATGGCCCCCTTGGAGATGTTGGAAGTGCCGCATCTGCTCCAAACGTTTTCAGGCTAGGCGACAACTACAGAGGCACAGAAAAGACGCACATGGACCCGTTCAGTGTAGTAAGTGTGCTTATGCAGTACCTGCCTCAAGGATGTACATGCTCAAAGAGCATGTTGACAGATACCATACCAGGTCAGAGGTAGTCACTGAAGACAGACCACAAAGGGAATACTCGTCACACAGCCATGAGAGACCCCATCAAGTGGTAGAGGGGAAAAGCCACTCATCAAGCCGGCAGCCCGACCAAGACCAGTAGGTAGCCTAGATGTGCCCTGGGACTATCACATTCCCAAAAAGAGTGCAAAGTCCTGCACAGTGAGCAGACCACCATCACCTAAACCATCCTGATGTCGTGAAACTCATAACAGGAGAGAACCACTCCAGACAGTACCAACCAACCCAACACGGACAACGACCAAATTACAAGCGTCTAGTCCGTCATTCATAATCCAGCCGTCGTCCATTAGAGAATATCCGCGTCCATAATCCCTCCTGAAAAAGCTGGTCCGGTACAGTTGGACAGCCCCCAGTCCTAAGATAGGAATTCCTCCAAGAGCCACCACACCATCTCCCAGACATTGGCCAAAACACGATTGCCAGGGCCAATTCGGAGCACCCGACAGAGAACGCCCTCACCCTCTCCACATCCAGCCAAGAGATCTCGGGTCCGCCGAATCTCCTCTTCATCATCATCCTCATCCTCCTCCTCATGATCAAATTCCTCTAGTAGCTCCACCAACACAGCACCTGAAACCACAGGGGGGAAAAAGAGAGGGAGGTGCCCAACAGGTGCGATCCCAGAGAAAGTAACACCCATGTCTCAGGCGGTCCAGTCACCACCACCAACGCCTGCCACAACATCTACCCCGCCCACTGTAGTATCACCTCAACCTGCCCAGTATCATTTTGCAGACGATTCCACCTGCCATCGTCTACAACCCGCAGAGGTTACACCCGGAAGGACCACCGGTTGGGGATCATTATAAGTTCCTACATAACGACCCCATGACCTTCTTTCTTGGTGCCCCGAGTCTATACTTTGAAACCTTCCCCGCCAGCCACCTGAGGACAGTGAGGTGACAGGCCCTTGACACATCACGTGAACCTACGCGACACGTGCAGCATGTCCCTCAGGAGTGAGCGCCATTATGCGCACCGAGAGAGCTGTTCTTCCAGATGGGACAGTCTACGTTGTTCAAATGCCCAAATTACTGTATTTCATATCAGATTGTTATTTGCAAATTTGTTATACCGAGACTGTTCCTGGAACAGTTTACATTGAACAAAAGATCAGTTCTGAGTTAATTTTATGATGAAAATTGATCAATTCATTATAGGAATCGTTTTTTTATAGAAACTTTGTACTTAATCTAGAAGGTTTAAAATATGCACTCGTGATTCTGGTGATTCCACCACGAACAAGTTTTAACCCGTATGATGAATCAGCCACCTGAGGACAGTGAGGTGACAGGCCCTCGACACATCACGTGAACCTACGCGACACGTGCAGCATGCCCCCCAGGAGTGAGCGTCATCATGGGCACCGAGAGAGCTGTTCTTCCAGATGGGACAGTCTACGAACTAAGTGCCACCTGAGTGCAAGATCCACGAGCCAGAGTGATGCGTGAGGAGGGCACCCAAACAGAAAGCAGCGGATTTCTACATCTGTAAATAGGAAAGAAATGGATTTTGGTGTTCATTTTTCAAAGTTTATTGCTATACGATATTATTATAAATGTGCCAAAGACCGTTTCATCAATTGAATTGTGCTACTCTGGACATTCCACTGAAGGACAATGGTTCTTATGTACATTTAACTTCGAGAAGGATACACATTATATCCTAATCATTTTATCTGTATATATATTCAAAATTAAATGTTGATAATTTGATCGATACCATCTCTGGGTCCTCTTTATGTTCGGGACGAAAATATTTAATTGGGTGAGGATGATGTGGCGAGTTCTGGTCCGCCGAATGATCGACAACAACAACAACAACAACAACATGTGGAAACCTTCTTGACGAGAAAAAACAATGTTTCCCGGGAACCTACCTTTATCCAGTATAGAATTAGATGTCCTCTGATAATTTGTGGTGTACCTAGTAAATCCCAACGATGTTCATAGAAGCTGAGGTAGTATGGTAAAGTTAAATTTTCTTTGCCCTCCCGCTCAGTAGAAATGCAAACCGCCATGCTGTTTTCACTGAGCTGTTTGAGGTCATCACAAGTCACTGAGTGACGAGATACCAGCAATGATGTCACACTCAGTCAATCAGCACTGCTTGGATGGTGGTCGTGCTATACTTCCGATCCGAGGGTATATATACTGTGGATAAACGGCGATCGTCAGTCCTGTCTGGAACTCACAACTGGACACATCTTACTCTGAAGGTACTAATTGCGGTACCACCAGTAAATCCAACAACCAAGGTACAACTTCCCAAACAGCCACACCAGATAACCTATACTTGGGTTGGGGATATTTATTCAATCATGGTTATTGTTGTTGAACCATCAAGTGGTACGATTTATATGGGTTACCATACTGTAAACAAACAATAGTGCTACCGTAACGAAAACAAACAGAACACCAACCTGTATTTTGAAAGAATATATCTACCTTTATTGTTGTGACAAATCAGTATCAAGTTGGTATATATTTGGGTTTACCAACCGTAGCCGTCAACCACTGGGACCACTGACCATCAACCGGTGCCCGTCAATCAGTAACCTGGAACCGTCCACAGGTGACCGTCGACCATCAACAGTAACCATCAGTCTGTGACCGTCGATGTCAACAGTGACAAATACCACCTGCCTGTAAACAGTCCCCAGTCATACCAGCTAAAACACTGTCAACACTGACTGTCAACGTGTAACCGTTCATATATCGGTAACCGTCAACCTGTGACCGTCGATTGATCCGTGGTCATAACAAGTGACCATCTACAATACATCAGTATTACCGGCAACAGTAACCGTCTAATGTCAATCAGTAATCGTTGTTCAAATGCCCAAATTACCGTATTTCATATCAGATTGCTATTTCCAAATTTGTTATACCGAGACTGCTCCTGGAACAGTTTACATTGGACAAAAGAACAGTTCTGAGTTAATTTTATGATGAAAATTTATCAATTCATTATAGGAATCGTTTTTTTATAGAAAATTTGTACTTAATCTAGAAGGTTAAAATGTGCACTCGTGATTCTGGTGATTCCACCACGGACTAGTTTTAACCCGTATGATGAATCACTCAACACATTTCTTTGAGAAGGCAAATTTTATTCCTAAGATGGGAACTCCTCCAAGAGCCACCACACCATCTCCCAGACAGTCCCCTTCAATGGCCAAAACACCATCGCCAGGGCCAGTTCGTAGGACCCGACTAAGAACGCCATCACCCTCTCCACGTCTAGCGCAGAGATCTCGGGTCAGACGAACCTCATCTTCATCATCATCCTCATCCTCCTCCTAATAATAAAATCCTCATAGTAGCTCCACCGACACAGCACCTGAAACCACAGGGGAAAAAGAGAGGGAGGTGCCCAACATCGACCCTGTGGTACCCCCACCATCAACACCAGAACCACTCATCACCTGATTTGCGACCCCTGAGAAAGTAACACCCATGTCTCAGGACGTCTAGTCACCACCACCAACACCGGTCACAACATCTACTCCGCTCACTGCAGTATCACCTTAACCTGCCTAGTATCATTTGCATACGATTCCACCTGCCATCGTCTACAACCCGCACAGGTTAGACCCGGAAGGACCACCGGTTGGGGATCATTATGAATTCCCACATAACGACCCCATGATCTTCTTTCTTGGTGCCCCGGGTCTATACTTTGAAACCTTCCCCGCCAGCCACTTGAGGACAGTGAGGAGACAGGCCCTCGAAACATCACGGGAGTGAGCGCCATTATGCGCACCGAGATGGAACAGACTACGAACTAAGTGCCACCTGGGTGCAAGATCCACGAGTCAGAGTGATGCGTGAGGAGGGCACCCAAACAGAAAGCAGCGGACCTCTACATCTGTAAATAGAAAGAAATGGACTTTAGTGAAAAAATTTCTAAGTTTATTGCTATACGATATTATTATAAATGTGCCATGATATTTGAAGACCGTTTCATAAATTGAATTGTGCTACTCTGGACATTCCACTGAAGGACAAAGGTTCTTATAGACATTTAACTTCGAGAAGGATACACATTATATCCTAATCATTTTATCTGTATATATATATTCAAAATTAAATGTTTCAACGATACCATCTCTGGGTCCCCTTTATGTTCGGGACGAACATTTAATTGGGTGGGGGTGATGTAACGAGTTCTGGTCCCGGGAACCTACCTTTATCCAGTATACAATTAGGTGTCCTCTAATAATTTGTGGTGTACCTAGTAAATCCCGACGATGTTCATAGAAGCTGACACAGTATGGTAAAGTTAAATTTTGTTTGCCCTCCCGCTCAGTAGAAATGCAAACCGCCATGTTGTTTTGACGGAGCTGCTTGAGGTCATCGCCAGCCAATGAGTGATGAGATACCAGCAATGATGTCACACTCAGCCAATCAGCACTGCTTGGATGTTGGTCGTGCTATACCTCCGGTCGAAGAGTATATATACTGTGGATAAACGGCGATCGTCAGTGCTGTCTGGAACTCACAACTGGACACATCTAACTCTGAAGGTACTAATTGTGGTACCACCAGTAAAACCAATAGCCATGATAAAACACCCCTAACAGCCACACCAGATAACCTATACTTGGGTTGGGGATATTTATTCAACCATGATTATTGTTGTTGAACCATCAAGTGGGACCATTTATATGGGTTATCATACTGTAAACAAAGAAGTGTTGCCGTGACGTAAACAAACAACAAAACACCACCCTGTATCTTTATTGTTGTCACAAATCATCTTATTTGCGACCCCTGAGAAAGTAACACCCATGTCTCAGGCGGTCCAGTCACCACCACGAACACCTGTCACAACATCTACTCCGCCCACTGCAGTATCACCTCAACCTGCCCAGTATCATTTGCAGACGATTCCACCTGCCATCGTCTACAACCCGCAGAGGTTAGACCCGGAAGGACCACCGGTTGGGGGTCATTATAAGTTCCTACATAACGACCCCATGACCTTCTTTCTTGGTGCCCCGAGTCTATACTTTGAAACCTTCCCCGCCAGCCACCTGAGGACAGTGAGGTGACAGGCCCTCGACACATCACGTGAACCTACGCGACACGTGCAGCATGTCCCCCAGGAGTGAGCGCCATTATGCGCACCGAGAGAGCTGTTCTTCCAGATGGGACAGTCTACGAACTAAGTGCCACCTGGGTGCAAGATCCACGAGCCAGAGTGATGCGTGAGGAGAGCATCCAAACAGAACGCAGCGGACTTCTACATCTGTAAATAGAAAGAAATGGACTTTAGTGTTAATTTTTCAAAGTTTATTGCTATACGATATTATTATAAATGTGCCAAACTACCGTCCAAGTGATATTTGAAGACCGTTTAATAAATTGAATTGTGCTAATCTGGACATTCCACTGAAGGACAATGGTACATATTATATCCTAATCATTTTATCTGTATATATATTCAAAATTAAATGTTGATAATTTTATCGATACCATCTCTGGGTCCTCTTTGTTTTTGGGACGAACATATTTAATTGGGTGAGGGTGATGTGGCGAGTTCTGGTCCGCCGAATGATCGACAACAACAACAACAAGATGGGAAAAGTTTCTTGACGAGAAAACCAATGTTTCCCGGGAACCTACCTTTATCCAGTATAGAATTAGGTGTCTTCTAATAATTTGTGGTGTACCTAGTAAATCCCAACGATGTTCATAGAAAGGGAGATAGTATGGTAAAGTTAAATTTTCTTTGCCCTCCAGCTCAGTAGAAATACAAACCGCCATGTTGTTTTCACTGAGTTGCTTGAGGTCATCACCAGCCAATGAGTGACGAGATACCAACAATGATGTCACACTCAGTCAATCAGCACTGCTTGGATGTTGGTCGTGCTATACTTCCGGCCCGATGGTATATATACTGTGGATAAACGGCGATCGTCAGTCCTGTCTGACATTGTTGCAGAAACTTATAAAACAGGGCTATTCCACCAAGCGCCTCCACTCAAAGTTTCTCAAATTTGGCGATACATATCGCATGCTGATAGCAAAATACGTTTCGTAACTTGTGTCTAATTCCGCTTAACCCGGGGCTAGGGGCCGTATGAACCCATGTACTTCAAGATCCTTATGGTACTCATATGAACAGTCACAATCAAAGCGTGACTGAGATACATCTTTTTTTAGATGACGACTCTATAACGAATATTATGGATCAAGAATACTGATCAACGATACGGATTTGATATTTTTGGAACATCATGATGTCTTGCCGGCATCATTGAAAACTGTTGACCGCTTCTCTCTTGCAGGAAACAAGCCTATGTTTATGTATACTATGATTGTCTTTTGAATTTGGTGCTAATACTGTTATGTGGAAAATGGAATAGGTCTTTGGATTATGGACGCGGATATTCTCTAATGGACGACGGCTGGATTATGAATGACGGACTAGACGCTTGTAATCGCAACTGGACACATCTTTCTCTGAAGGTAC
Source organism: Hanleya hanleyi (assembly GCA_036873755.1). Taxonomy (NCBI): domain Eukaryota; kingdom Metazoa; phylum Mollusca; class Polyplacophora; order Lepidopleurida; family Hanleyidae; genus Hanleya; species Hanleya hanleyi. Next base: position 33,184 of record JAVTVY010015992.1, read on the forward strand.
TAATTGCTGTACCACCAGTAAATCCCACTGGACACATCTTTCTCTGGAGATACTAATTGCGGTACCACCAGTAAATCCAACAACCAAGGTACAACTCCTCAAACAGCCACACCAGATAACCTGCTTGGGTTGGGGATATTTATTCAACCATATTTATTGTTGTTGAACCATCAAGTGGTACGATTTACATTGGCTACCATACTGGAGTTCCGTAACGCAAACAAACAACCGTGACCATAAGTGTGAGTAGTAGGGTTTAACGTCGTTTTCAACATTGTTTCAGTCATATCACGACTGTGCCTACATGTGCCAGAACACGAGGAGGTTATTACCCTGGACACCGATCAGCCCAGTCCGTACAGCACCCGGTCACCCATCCAAGTATTGACCGAGCTTAACGTTGTTTAACTTCGGTGAACTGACGAGGATCGGTGTGTCCAACGCTATAAGCCGTAACAAGTGACCATCTACAATACTTCAGTATTACCGTCAACAGTAACTGTCTAATGTCAATCAGTAATCGTTGATCATCATATAACCGTCAACCATATCCCAGGATTATCAGCCAGTCACCGTTGACCAAATACTGATAATTGGTATTGCTGGCCGCTGACCAGTGACCACCGATCACGCTACAATATGCAGGAGGTGGATTTCAAGGAGATGGGGCTGTAAGAACGGTGGGGGTTGACGCACCCACCCGTAAAACGTTTTCTACAAATTCAGGAAACGTCAACAAATTAAGAACGAACACTCCCTCACTTAGCTTATCAAATTGGATGTCATTTTCAGTCTATTTGAATACCCTTCCGAGAGTTTTCATGGTCTTTCTTAGAAATGTTTGCGTTCATAAAAGTGCCCAAATTACTGTATTCTATAGCAGATAGTTATTTCCTAATTTGTTATACCGGGACTGTTCCTGGAACAGTTTACATTGAACAAAAGAACAGTTCAGAGTTAATTTTATGATGAAATTTTATCAATTCATTCTAGGAATTGTTTTTTTTTAGAAAATTTGTACTTTATCGAGTAGGTTTAAAATGCGCACTCGTGATTCCGTCACGAAATCTGGTGATTCCGTCACGAACTAGTTTTAACCCGTATGATGAACCACGCAACGCATTTCTTTGAGAAGGAAAATTTTATCATCATTGGGTATAATGTGCGAGATAGCATATCATCTGGAATAGTCAGACCAAAACAAAGCCACAAAAAACCCGACTCAAAATCGTGTCCGTTTCCCTGTGATCCCGTCACTGACATATCCAAAGATTATATAACAATGAATCAGCAATATTTCATGGAGATTTGCATATTATTTGAAATTTCGCAGCTACATGTATAACTCAATTTTAAGCTATATAATTTCCAAACTTCAAATAACAAATTTTCTCTAATAGGCACTTTGAAGTTTAAAAATGCCCTCTAAACTGAGATTCCGTAATCGTGAAATTCATGTTTTGTGTGCAATATTATTTGCGAGCTAATGAAATGCCTGTATATAGGCCGATGGAGCCCATCATCGAGAATAACATGGTTTATAGGACTATCTCCGATAGTAGAAGGTAGACGGAGGATGGTGGAGGGGGCTGTACGGGGTAAAGGAGCCAGCATACCCGAGTTTGCGCTGTTATGGACACCGAAACGCACGCACTTTCGCACGGCTCCTCTATTGTTGGTGAAAATTACGTTCTTCATGTTTGTCGACAATGCAATACTTTGGGATGGAATAGTGTACGAGTGCAATGAACAGTTACCCATTTCGGCTGACTGGATTGACAGTTTTCAGCTGTTGTAGCTGCAAGAAGATGTAGCAGTTATAAAATATAAAAGAGAATCGTTGTCCATAAGTTTGCGTAAGGGTGCACTTCAGCTATTTCGTTTTCACTTTTTCCCCCCCTTTCTCCCCTTATTGGTAGGCGGGTCTTCTGGTGGCCTGTGGCATAAAAATGAACAAAAACTTAGATCGAATTTCTTCTCATCCAAAGAGTGAGTGAATCATTTTTCATGTGTGAAACACGAGTGATTTTAAATAAAGTGCGCCTGCAGCATTCAGAAAAAAATTGACTATACCTTCAATTGCTCGCTTTATGTGAAAACGACATCGCACAAAATCAGCCCATAACGACAAAAACTGGAATTTTTAATGTGACACACTTTGAAACTGTTCAGTGCCCATCACCTGCGTTTATGAGGTTAACCAGCATAGTTCAAAACGTTGACCATGTGAGCTGTAGCCTACTCCTACAAAAGTGAAATTTACCAGACTATTCAATTCAATAATGAATATTCCGGGGCGATTTGTTAATTCAAGAAAATACCATGGCCATTCTGGAGGGTATCTGCCGCTTACTGTCCACAGTATCCTAAAATTATGATACACTTTCCATTGGGTGCACAGAACAATTTTCGTGTGAGGCCTTCAAATGGCAGTGATACACTATCATAAACCCCCTCTGGTCATAAAAGCAATCCAGAAGTAATCAAAACAACACACCAAAAACATGTACATACATTAAAATTTATATTACAAACTCATTTCTCTCAAATATCCTAAAATGGAGTCTTCTTTTACCCGACAAAAAACACCGTCTAAAGTAGCTGCTTGATGAAAAGAATCTCTTACAATCTTAAAATCTGTACAGTCGATCAGAGATATTTGTGGCATGGAATACATCTTGGGGTTGGTTCTTTTTTTAGTAAAAGTTCGTGAGTTAATCGTGTAGCAGCGATCTTGACTTAATGTTAGGAAACATTTGGTCCTTTGGTCCGAGGGTGGTGGATCCATGGAATGTTTCATCGGAGCGTATGGTGACTGCACATCCCGTCAACGCCTTTAAATCTCGTCTCAACGTGGCCTGGAAGCATCATCCACAGAAATTTCTACCATCATTCATGTAGTGTGTGCAAAGCGTCCACCCGCACCATGCGCACTACCTACAGTACACTTATGGAAACTGAATTGAAAGGGTCACAACAAGCATTATTGGTACTTTCCTAACGTACTCTAGGATTCAGGTAAATTCAGAGAAATGATCAGTTTCTTTTTTTTAAACGACCTGTAAGAAGACGAAATTCTTAGCTTATTTAAATTAGGAAAGAGCGTGCTTGCTGATTGTCAGGCCGATTGACCATCATGGATAGACATACAGTTATATCCACGATCCACGATCCTGACTCAAATGGCACAATGTATCGGATTGTACTGGTTATATCCACACGACTTTTTGCCGTGTAGGTGTTGAAAAAGTATCCTGCCCACATCTTTCTCATCACCGCCTTACAGTCTGGTGATAATGGTTCTGGTTGGAATTGGTCGGTGGGCGTAGAGGTGCCTGCCCTTTGACGACTTGTTCCAATTAAGGTGGCTGCTACTTCTTCATCACAATTTGTATTACTGCATGCTTCATCTACTGGTGGGTAACTGTTTGTAGTGGGTCTGTTTGCACCAGTTTACTGCTGACGATGTTAAACAGGCTATTGCTGAGATACGGATTTCTAGTTCACCTGGACCTGATTGTGTCCACCCAATAGTTATAAAGAAACTTCCCGAAGAACTTTCCTATCCTTTGTATCTGTTACTTAGACAGTTAATCGATCACTGATACTTACCTCGAGACTGGAAACAGGCCAGTATCACAGCTGTGCACAAGAAAGGAGGTAAGAAACTACCATGTAATTATACCTAATGTGATGTCTTGCACTGTAATATCACTTGTCTTTATTGCACCATGGAAGCGTCCTGTTTGTGTCTTGTGTGCTGTCCTTAGTGGTTTTTAGGGCGGATAGAGGTGTCTGGTTCCATGCTGCTTCAAAGATTTCTTCTTTGAAGTAGCAGGAACGCAACTTGGCTGGGTGGTGCTTAGTTGTTTCGTCGCGATGTAGCTGAAATATTGTTGAAAGCGACGTTAAATTCTATTCACTCACTCACTCACCTTATACCTTCTGTCGTCTGCAAGCTTATGGAGAGGATTGTACGAGACTGCCTAGGTGAAAACCACTTTCTGACGGACCACCAACATGGTTTCCGTTCCGAACACTCCTTCTCAACTGCTGCTTGTACATGGAAAGGGGTAGACCAGTCGACACCATATATCTAGAAATTAGGAAAGCGTTTGACACGGTGCCACATACACGTCTTATCTCTTTTTTTTTTCTTTTTTTTTTTTTTTCGTTTAAGCCCTGGACATAACCACTGGGCATTTATTTATGCATTTGGCCACGATTTTACAATTTTGCCCTTACATTTCCCACGTGACCTGGGATTAACAGGGCAGCATGTATTCAATTATTAAACAAAGAAACAATAAAAAAAATCTTATCAGTGAACTTTGAGGGTTACGGTCTAAGGGGAAAAGTCCTAACCTGGTTGAATAGCTTTATTGTCAGTAGGATCGCTACCTAAACATGTGTTGGGTGGTATCCCTCAACCTAGTGTTCTGGGACAATTAGTATTCATACTCTTCATTAACGACCTCCCCGATGTGGTTAAAACTTCTACAGAACTGTTTGTAGATGGTGGTGCCTAGTGAGAAAGATGAGTTGCAGAGTGATGTATATGCTGTCTCCGGCTAGTCAGACGATTGGCTGTTATTATCGAATGTTCAGTAGTATAAATTCATCAACTATGGCTTCAATAATCCCATGTTCAATTTATCTACTATGTCGTCGGACGACATACACAATAGGTGCTGCATACACAATAGAATCTGTCCAAGAGGGAAAACAGGTTGATGTTTTATTTGACAGGTCGCTGAAATTCCCAAACCATATACAGAGAGAGAGAATTATTATAAAGGTTTAGCAATATTTCAGCTACATAGCGAAGATCAAAACAAAATTCTATATACTCAAACCAATAACTTAGTAATCCGACACATTAAAACTTACACTCTCAAATAACCCAAGACACAGTCCTCCCTCGCCCGATTAAAAAGATCTTCCAAAGTAGTCGCTCGATAAAAAGAATCTCTAACAATCTTAATATCTATACAGTCGATAAGAATAGGTTTCACTGTGAGATCTTCGTGGCATGGAATACACCTTGGGACTGACTCTTTTTTTGGTAAATGTTCGTATGGCCGATTCTACATCGCCTGATCATGGCTTGATCGAAACGTTTCTGGTTGTTAAGATGAGTATAGCCTACAGTTTTTTTTGAACTCGTGAAGTTTGTTATTATTCACAGTATCTCCATCCCACAAGTAGAGGAGACTTCGTGGAAATCTCATACAGACATTCAAACTGATCAAAGGTTTCGACCAAATCCCGTAATTTTTTTTAACTGGACACTTACCGTCGAACCAGAGGAACAACAGCAAAAATATACAAACAATGCTCCAGGCTGACCTGTGGGAAATATTTCTTCGAGCGAGTTGTGAATCCTTGGAATTCTCTTGTTCACTTAGTTATTGACTGTGAAGATGAAATTCTTTGTGATTGGTCGAATGTTTGGTACCATACCACTAAATGGTATCTTGAAAGGCAGATTTTGTTGCCCAACAATGCTGTGTTTGCGCATGTTCTTCTTCATGTTATAGTATTGTGCTGTTCATATTTTGCCTGATGTTCTTGTGGTTTGACTTTAATTTTGTAAACCAAGAGTCACATAATAAAATATTGTCTGTTGAGAGAGAGAGAGAGAGAGAGAGAGAGAGAGAGAGATCCTTTCTAAAAAAAATAAAAATAGCAGCTGCCATTAATCTGTCGGCTGTTCTTGGCGCATACCCAAGAAATTATCCAATCAGAAAGGAGTCCACTTCCCTTTAACATATATGCATAATTCTGTTGCACATATGTGGAAACATTTATTTATTTATTTCACCAATCTGCAAAACTCGTCTGGGTATTATCTATAACAACTTTTAGATCTACAGACCCTTTCTACCCCCCGTCAGTCTTTTAACTTTTCTTCTCTGTGCGGCACCTCCTTACAGTTTCGTTCGGAACAGTGTAAATTGCACAAATTGCTGTGTAGTATCAATAAATGCTATACAAAATTTCATAAACGTGTGTTACCTCGAAATGTGAGGACTAAATGTGACGATTTTAATCAACGTTACAAAACATTGTTGCAGAAACTTATAAAACAGGGCTATTCCACCAAGCGCCTCCACTCAAAAGTTTCTCAAATTTGGCGATACATATCGCATGCTGATAGCAAAATACGAACGTAGCGTGCAAGATATATGGCGCTACGTTTCGTAACTTGTGTCTAATTCCGCTTAACCTGGGGATAGGGGCCGTATGAACCCATGTACTTCAAGATCCTCATGCTACTCATATGAACAGTCACAATCAAAGCGTGACTGAGATACATCATTCTTTAGATGACGACTTTACAGCGAATATTATGGATTAAGAATACTGATCAGCGACACGGATTTGATATTTTTGGAACATCATGATGTCTTGCCGGCATCATTGAAAACTGTTGACCGCTTCTCTCTTGCAGGAAACAAGCCTATGTTTATTATACTATGATTGTCTTTTTGAATTTGGTGCTAATACTGTTATATGGAATATGGAATAGGTCTTTGGATTATGGACGCGGATATTCTCTAATGGACGACGGCTGGATTATGAATGACGGACCAGACGCTTGTAATACAATAATTCGACAACTTTCTTGGGACATTATTGATTCTACAGTTCAGCCTGTAACCTCCGTCGATTAGACGGAGGTCTAGCAACGCAACGTGAAATCTCCCGCCATGCCGAATTTCCAATAGGGCGTGCCATGGTTCCCGACGAAATTTTGAGGTCACATTTCCATAATCGGGCGCCCTCATCGGCATGCAATTGAATGAGCCTTGCCATGGTTCATGGAGGCGAATTTTGGACACTTTTGAATAATGGGGAACCCTCATTGGAATGCATTTCAATGGGCCTTACTTCTGTTCCACGACCACTGACGGAAACCGGAAAAACGAGAATATCCACGGGGCGTTTATACGGCAGGAGGGCGGAGAGAACGAGCCTAGCTTGTATCGAACTGCTTTTCGTCAGGTTTGTAATCTACCTGCGCCTTATTTCCATCTTTCTCCATCTAAACGTAAAAGATTGGTAACAAAATTTCAAAAACATCCTCTGCAGCAGCGACAGTGTGCCTATTAGTACCGAACGGGCATACGCCTATCGGCGTGGTTGTTGTATACACTGTTAACCCACGACGGTAAACTTTCCATAGTTTGTGGCCATCATAGTTTGATTTCGATGAACGCCTGTGCCTTTACAGCGACTGATTAAATGCAAACTAGCTTTCAATTGTCCACTAAATTTTGTAATAAAGGCCGGACAGATAGACCAAACATTTTGTTTTTCATCAAGGCTTGTTGAACTGTTGTCGTCTGATTTTATCTAATCATTAACCAATTAAAGCGAACTGAAACGTCATATGTAATTCACACTGTTTTGACGCTCTGATATACAAAACTTACCCGACACGTCAGACAACAAAAAACGTGTAAACACGCACAATCATGCATGTTTGTGAATTTCTGACAATGTTCACGAGATCTTATGTTTGACAAAAAATAATTCACGTCTTTTCATTGGATGTTAGCACCACCAAGGGCGATTTCCTATTTGTCATTATTTTCAAAATATCAAATTTTGACCAAACGTTATTCCTCACTAAATACGGTGACATGGTCATGTGATCAGTACTTATTTTGTAGAACTTGATACGTTGGAACTTATTAAACTTATCGATAGGCCCTATAATTTGTCAGGATGATTATGAAAGCCCACTTTACCTTTTTAGACTGTGATTTTGAAAGCATAGTTTATCTCTCTGTAAACTTCATTTGGTTTGGTTTGGTTTGGTATCATTTATTCACCATCCAAAATACAACAAACATAAAGAAAAAAGCAGAAGTTACAATATATCACATAGTATGAGTTCCGTAAATATTAGGGTGACGGGAGAAAACCCCAAAGGGCTTGTTATATCCCAAAGAATAAACAGAAAAGATGCATTGATTCAATCTCTGAGATGTTTGTGTGAGGCAACGAATTACAAAGTCTTATAAACAAAGCATAGTGGTAGAAAGTGAATAAAGGATTAATATGATATTGGATTATGTATTTACTCATTATTATATTAGATATGGCTAATATGTGCAATGGTTATGATGCTAGTAGAAAGGCTTTAAGAAGGTATTTAAAATGAGAAATTGATATGCAAATTTGTAGATCGGAGGGCAATTGATTCCATTCCCTATGAGCCTTAATTTTAGCTGTGTGTAGAGAAAGACAAGATATAATTTCGTAGCAGAACCTCGTGTGGGATACTGGTGTATGTCACTTAATCTTGTCAAGTAATTATTAAACATTGATGGTAGAAGTGATCTATGATGGATAAATTTATGAGACAGTTGCAAAATAAGATACTGATTCAAAACTAACAAAGGCAATATTTTAAGTCTGGTAAATAACGGAGCAATATGTTCTAGAGGATGTACGAGAGATATAATTCTTATTGCTCGTTTTTGAAGGGTAATAAGAGACTTAAGGTGCGTGGAAAAAGTGTTGCCCCAAACAATATTACAATATGACAGATAGGGGAAAATAAGCGAGTAATAAAGTAGATACAAAGTTTTCTTATTGAGGCTGTGTTTAATTGTATTTATCAAACCCGAATTTCGTGATACCTTTTTACATATTTCGTTAATGTGTTTCGTCCAGGTTAGTTTTTCACTCAAATAAACTTCAAGAAATTTAAAATTGTCAACCTTTTCTATATCGTGCCCCATAACAGATAATACTGGATTGAAAGAACTATTAGTTCTACAGTTAGGTTTCATAAGCATAAATTTTGTTTTTGTTACATTTATTTAAAGAGAGCTTACTACTGGAAAGCCAATTATATAATAACAACAAATCTTCAGACATCATTTGAAAAAGTGCAGCAGGATTATGATGAGATAACATTGTGCTTGTATCATCTGCGAATAATATAATTTTCAAGACACTTGAAACAGATATCAGATCATTTATATTTGGTCAAGGTTTTTTCGCTAAACAGAGATCTCGTGGACCAACAATTAATTGACATGGTTTAGAAATGTTTTATTCAAATATCATAAATATTGCTCAGTTTTAAATAAACATTGCACAACAACAGCCCGAATAACGGATGTATGCCGTTTCAGACTCATATGACTTGTTTATTTCAAGAAATGCGTCTCAACCATATAACTGGAATTGTGTAGGCGTTACTAATAGACCATATATATACGACGGTCCACAGTATCCCAGACACACAAGGGTCACGTGTGAGATTTTCTGACCTTCATGGATATATAACCTTTTCTTTGAACAAGCTAACCAAAATCCCCACAGCCCATGCTCACTTTCACAGGCTTACTTCTCCGGCGCACACACATCAACAATGAACAGGGATGATTTCCTGCCAACCCGGAGAAAGCAAAGGTTACCGGAGAGAGAGAGACATTTTTGTCCGCCCGTCCGGGACGTTCTTCGCCACGAACATCAGCTGCCGATTAACGTTTTGTTGTTTTTGCGATTCAATAGTTGTCAATCTGAAAATCTACCGAATCCCACAAAGCATCTTCACACCACATTTTAGAACCCATCAAACCGTTCTAAGTTTAGCTCCACATCCCCTACCGTAATGCTTGGATTCCCTCTCGTCTCCACAGAGCTACCATGGCTAGACTCCCCTACCCTATTGCCTCGACAGAGGTCTTTGCGCTCATCCAGCGCTTGTTCATATATGATAGCGAAGAGTGAGTCTCCAGGGTCGAGTTCACCTGGGCTATACGACAGAGCCCATAATCGGCTTTCAACCAAAGTCGTAACCATTTATTCATTCCTACATTCCTGTGTGAAAATAGGACAGCTGATCATATTTGCGTCATCCAGTCAGTGGTTTGTGGGTGAAACTCAAACTAGGGACATCGAGTGTCCGGATGACACCGATCCGAAGGAATGGGCCATCACACGGGGCATCTGCAGACCTCAAACACCTTAACTTCAGGCCGCTATATCGCAGACACACAAACGGAATGCCCAATTTCCAGGTCGCGCAAGTTACGCCCTCTAAAAGGCCAAGCTTTCCCCAGCCATTTCCAGCTGGTTACCGCCACCAGCCAGTACCGTGTAGCCAGTACCATTTACAAGTGAACAAGTAACTGGCTGCTTACTGGCAGGTACTGTTAAGTTACCAGACGGTACTGCACGGTTGTGGGGTTACTCACCTGATGGTTATCGACCAGTTACCATACAGCAAACGTCAGGAAGCTCCAGAGGTCTTCGATGGCCGGAGACGCGTTCTAACGAATTTCCGAGTACTAAAACAAGAAATCTTCGCATGAGTAAACTCTATTTGTTTTGCCAGTTTTGTTGTTTCTCACAACAGTTTTTTGAATATTTTAAGAAAATGAGGCTGTTCGGAAGTAGAAATAATTTAAATATTAAATATATATCATTTCAATCGAGAAGTTCATTAAGCTTTGATGATGTCATCAACCCAGATGCTTTCTACTTGCTGGGGAGCCGAACACAGGTCAAATTACGAGTGTGAATGAGCTATCCTCCATAATGCAGTATATACTCCTATCTCTGTACCAGGCCCAAGGCAGATTATAATAATTTAGGGCTGTACAGTTATTACAGGAACTGTCCGTTTAAAATATCAACCACTGAACGGACGGCGTTTTGGGGCAAACCTCTCTAACTTAGTAGTATCTCGGTATAATTAGATGAAGGCCCAGTTTATGTAGAGAACAAACTGAAGGACAAACTCTTTGAAGTTCGAGAGGAAACAACATGAGGGCATATCTTGAATAAAAAAACACTCGGATAGCCTGTAAACATCTGACTTCAAAGCAACCAGATGGAGACATTGTATGGGGCTTAATTCAAATATGGGCATGTTCGGAGAGGTCATAATCTCACGAATATTTCCGATTGAAGTGGCTGATATTCGTTGTTGTGTACAAGCTATCCTGCACGGCTTGGATTTGATAGACGAACCATGACTTAATTGGGATGATGGAATGAGCAAGGATGCCCCTCATGCTTATTGGAAAGTAAAATCTGCCTTAAATACAGATATAGGGTTTTTGCTTTACTGTATCGGGGTTTTTTCATGTCTGCGTTTTTGTCGTTTTTTTTTTTTTTTTGCCCAAAATATTGGATGGGGGGGGGGGGGGGGTATACCACCCCCACGCCCCCCCCCCCATCCCATTCCGCCTTCCCTGTTCTTACAAGGTGCAATCGGATATTTTATCCGCGTGCACAGTTTTTTTTATGTAGGACGTCCTGATATTTTGAATAGATGATGACAACGGAATTTATACGTACTGAATGTGGAAATGATGCTGCTACTGTTTAGCTAGAAAATATTGAAAGGCAAAAGCGTGAATGAAACATTATATGGTATTGTAAGATCGATCCAACCTAATTAAAATTTCACTAGCAAAATTTGACGTCGTGTAGATACACCTTATATTTGCCGTCAAAATAAACACAGGATAAAACGTCAACGTCACAAACGCTGAGGAAATGCCCGGATAACGTCGTGATTGGCAACGTGCATTGCCAACCACAGTCAGTCTGCTCGTCAAGCCAAAGAGAATTCTCTACACCGTTAGATGAACAGTTGATCAGAATGGGGCGTCGTTTTCGTCGATTTACTAACCAGGTGGTCAAAGTGACCAGAAGAATCTTCAGCATGTGTCACGGCTGTGGTACTTTTGACGTTGAAGTCGAAGATTGCATTGTGCCGATAGCATCGGTCAAATAATATTAAGATAGACCCGAGGAACCTTAGTGCAGGTTTCTCGACCGAGTCTCTAATAGTTCGAAATGCACTAAGACCTTTTTCAATCCAAATGACAGATATATTTCTGACAGCAAAGCAAGGCCACGACATCAAACCTTGTAATATTGCGCTTGATGATTGTTTAGCACCGAATTCTACATGTAATAATTTGAAAATTTCTTAGTGTGGACATCGTGGATGTCTCACGTGTCCACTCTTTCATACTTCAGCTTCATTTAGTTCCGCGTTAACTGGTAACTCATATTCTGTTAACTCGTATGTTGTTCTCGGTTGTTTTACTACAAACTGTATTTATTTAGTTTCCTGTAAGAAGTGTGGGCAACAGTATGTTGGCAAGACCACCCTAAACATTTTTCTGGACCCGACCATGGCTGGGTTAACTTTAGTATTCAGATCATAGACGTTGTCTATCCATCTACTAAGGATTCCCCCTTTGGATTTGAGAGAAAAATCCGAGAGCGGGAATTATTCTGGATGCTAGAACTTGGGTCAGTGTTTCCGTTTGGTTTAAATGATAATGTCAGTGGGTTCGGCAATGCTACAAACCGCCGTTCAAATATATCCAACGTTACCCAACTAATTAAACCCCATCAACGCAGACAACGCAGCCATGGTTGGCGAAAGTTTAATAGTTCGATGATTCACGATCATATCACTTTAAATTACTTAGTGGGTTTAACTAACACACCCAATAGTATACATAGCTTACGTACAGTTCTGTATGCCTTACCTCTGAGAGCTTTAAATCAAATAGCCAGAGATATACAACAATCTGCGTCTTCAGGAAATATAATACCACCAAAAATCAATAAAGTATGTCAAGATATAACGTATTTTCGGTTGTATCGTCCAGTGAACATAATCGAAACATCTCAAGATCGGCTTTTCTTGAAACTCAACTACTTAGATAAAGGACTGGACATCATTAATTTACCTCGAATCCTGAATGATCCAGAGGTATGCAACGCTGTACCAAACTATTTTAAGTTCACAGAACCTCCTTGCATTTCATATAAGTGTAGCGTGGTCGGTCGGTAAGCAGTCGGCTGTCCACAGTCACGAGTCAAGGGTTCGTGGTTGAGCAGTTACAGATGGCTATGGTTATGGAGCCTATGGACCATAAATCAAGTTGATACTGATTTTCAACAACAATAAACACAGTTTTATTCATTCAAATACAATGTGTAGTTTGGTTGTTATTTGGTTGTTGTATTATCCATGTAGTGACCAATATTGGTAGTTGACCAGTGTCGTTGGTTAGCCAATAGATGACCAGTGGTGTTGGGTTACCAAGTATGGGACGACCAGTGTAGTTGGTTAGCCAATAGATGACCAGTGGTGTTGGGTTACCAAGTATGGGACGACCAGTGTAGTTGGTTAGCCAATAGATGACCAACGGTGTTGGGTTACCAAGTATGGGACGACCAGTGTAGTTGGTTAGCCAATAGATGACCAATGGTGTTGGGTTACCAAGTATGGGACGACCAGTGTAGTTGGTTAGCCAATAGATAACCAGTGGTGTTGGGTTACCAAGTATGGGACGACCAGTGTAGTTAGTTAGCCAATAGATGACCAATGGTGTTGGGTTACCAAGTATGGGACGACCAGTGTAGTTGGTTAGCCAATAGATGACCAATGGTGTTGGGTTACCAAGTATGGGTCGACCAAAGTTGTTGGTCGACCAATGTAACTGTAGGCTGACCAAGGTGTTACTAAGTTGACTGTTTGGTGGGCGACTGTAGGAATAACAGTTGGTGTTCAGCAATGGGTTTGTCCCAAGACCCTGAGATGTTTATTTGGCTGTTGGCGAATTGTAAGACCAATCTATGGTCGACCAAGTTTGTTGGTCGACCAATGGACGACCAATGTTACTGTTACGTGTTGGTCGACCAAAATGCTACCAAGTTGAAGGTTGGTTTACCACTGTATGACCAACAGTAGATGTTTGTTTGGCTGTGGCAACTTGTACCTTTATTATTCTGGTCGTTGGTCGTTCTTATAGTCGGGTTCCTGATTCTTCTTATTTGGAGATCTTCCCAGTGTTGAGTCCCAGACAGGACTGCCGATGCCCGCACTGATGACGTAATTTATAGAAGATGACCGGAAGTATAGCTCGACCAAGTGCTGCTCGTTCATTGGCTGGTGGTAGCCAGCTGTCGATCGTTGATTGGTCAGTATATGACATCAGTCTTCACCATAAGACAACATGGCGATCACTGAGCTGATCGTCAACACCAGAGGCTCTTTGGAACTAAAAAAAAACTAATTTAGCTTCCCCAGACATCGTTATCACATACAAGAAGGATAGTTGGGTACTTCAGGACTTCTAATTTCATGCTGGATGCAGGTAAGTTTCTGGGAAACTCTGGATTCTTCATCTCGGACATCGTTTGTTTCGTTGTTGTTGTTGTAATCTCGTCGGCACGAAATTCGCCACACTACCCCCACCCAATCAAATATGTTCGTCCCGAACATAAGAATGGTCCACACCAAATTCAAAATATATCTTGTCTTGTACATGACATGCATTGGTGAAAAAATTGTAACAGTCATCTTGCAACAGTACGCATCACCATTTCGGCATTAAAATCTTGAAACATATGTACATAAGGACCTCGAATCTAATAACTGTCAATCAATGAAATGGAAGGAAATTTCAGTATGTACAGTCCAAATCAGTCCGTTTGCGCCCCAGTTTCGCGGGTTACACGTGACCATGGGTCTGGTACCCAAGTGGCCCTCAGCTCGTACACCGTTCCATCTGGTAGTACAGCACGCTCGGTCCTCATTATGGAACTGATCCCTGGAGGCACATGCTGAACCTGACGGGAGGAAGGAATACCGGACATCCCGATCGCTTCTCTTCTGATCACTCTCATAGGAAGGGCTGGGAAAGTATCGGAATATAAGCTTGGAGCCCCAAGGAAAAAGGTCCTTGGGTCACCATGTAGGTGTTCGTACGTCAACCCCCTAGGTACTGTTGGCTCTAACGGTATCGGGTCATATGCGGGAGCCTGTGGTATAGTCTCCACCACCTGTACTGCGGAAGGTGCACTTGGTTGTGTAGCTGATTTCGGGGTGGGTGACTTCACGACCTCCGGTCCAGGTGGTGATTTTTGGGGTGTTGCAAAGAGGCTTATGCACGGCTCATCTCCATCCAAGGTATCTGCTATTGATGGTTCCTCAGTTTCTCCTCTATCACTCATGGAGGAGCTTGATGATGAAGAGGAGCTACTGGATGATCTAGAAGAGTTGGATGAAGATGAAGACGATGATGACAACCGCCTTGCCCTGGAAATCCTATTTATAGGTCCTGGTGATGGTGTCTTGGCGTCAAGTGGGACAATGGATGTTGGGGAGGGCGTGCGTCCTTTCCCGTGGTGTAGCCTTAGCCTGAGGTGGTGTCTTTGTCCGTGGTGGTGTCTTTGCTCGTGGTGGTGTCTTTTCCCGTGGTGGTGTCTTTTCCCGTGGTGGTGTCTTTGCTCGTGGTGGTGTCTTTTCCCGTGGTGGTGTCTTTGTCGGTGGTGTAGATTTGCTTTTGGAGCTGGAGGTCTTCTTTGCTGGAGGTATTACATGATGAATGGAAGAAGCCGGCGTTGTTGGTTTCGTTGCCGCCTTCGACTGCTCACTGTTGTTATTCATTACCATTGGTGTCTTGGATGTGGTGTCCTGTCGTCCAGTCGTGGAGGTCTTTTTGGGGATAACATAATCCTTGGGTATCCTGGTAGGCTGGTAAATAACTGATTTTGGTTTTGTTGTGGTCTTGGATGTGGTTGACTGGGCAGAAGCTGAGGATGAGGGATTGCTGGTGGACTTATTTGTTTTGGTTTTGGTTTTGGTTTTGTCAGATGGTTTGCTGGTGGTCTCTGATGGTGTGCTGGTTGTTTGGGTGGAGGATTTCTTCGCCGGTTTGGCAGATGGTTTCCCCTTGTCTTGTCCAGACCTGACTGATTCGTGGCGTTTCTCAGGGGGGTGGGGGGAATATTCCCTCCTCCTTTTGGTACCACGGCTCTGTTCTTCATCCGGGTCGGAGTGCTGACGTTCCATATGTTGCTTCAGGAGGTACATCCGGGAAGCGGGAACCTCAAAGTCGCACTCCCTACACCGCACGGTTGGTCCATGAGTGTCCCTCCTATCGCTCATGATCGCTCATGGAAGCTTCTAGGGCAGAGGGGACATTGCCAGTACCGTTCGTCATCATCACGCATCTGTGAAAACATGATAAAGATAATCCCTATTGAGTTTTGTGAGACTAATCTACTGATATTTTGGTTTTGTCCCAAGGCTCCCAACCATTCGCCATCACCGCACTCAATGCGATTGTGTCCTTTTCAGCCAGTTAGGTGTCGACCCATGATATGGTTTTAGTCGGTTGTGATGTACAACCTTTGCTTTAGTAGTAGGACCCTTCTGTATTCGGTATACTAAGTCTGAAAGTCTCTTAGTCACTAGGAATGGTCCAATCCATGGCTTCTGTAACTTCGGAGATATCCCCCTTCTTCGGCGGTTGTCATGCAGCCATACTGCCTCCCCAGTTTGGTAGACACGTTGGTTAGCTCGCCGGTCATAACCACGTTTCTGGCGATCACTGGCCGCCTGCATGTTTTGACGGGATATCTCGTGAACTTTCCATAGCTTCTCTCGTGTTTCCTGTACATAGTCCACATCACTGACTTCTCGCTTCGCTTCTGGTGGTGGACCAAACTCGAGATCCACCGGTAGTGTAATTTCTCGACCAAACATCATCAGGCATGGGGAGAACCCGGTACTTTCGTGTTTGGATGACCTGTAGGCTAACATTAACATGGGTAATGTCTCGTCCCAGTTCCGTTGGTCGGCCGCAACAACTTTTCTGAGCATTTCCTCCAGAGTCCTGTTGAAGCGCTCAACCAGTCCGTCACTCTGTGGATGATATGATGTTGTCCTCGTTTTGGCAATATGCAGTTTGTCACACAGTCCCTGGAACAACTTAGATTCAAATTGGGTGCCCTGGTCAGAATGGATCTCAGAAGGTAGACCAAATCGGCAGAAGAATTCATCCATGGCAATTTTAGTAATTGTTTCTGCTTCCATGTCAGGCATTGGGAATGACTCTGTCCATCGCGTGAAGTAATCAGATAGTACGAGAATATATTTATTCCCTCGTCTAGTCTCTGGTAAAGGCCCTAAAATGTCGAGAGCAATCCTCTCTAGTGGTCCTCCTGCCAGGTACTGATTCATAGGTGCGATGAACTTTTTTGCTGGAGCTCTACATGCTTGGCATTCCTCACATTTCCTGATCCACTCTGCTACATCTTGTTGATATCCCACCCAGTAGAATCGACCATGCATCCGAGCAACAGTTTTGTTTATTCCAAGATGTCCTGAACCAAAGTCGTTGTGCATGGCTTTGAGAATGTCATTTCGCCAAGATCTGGGAACAATAAGCTGCCAGGAGGATTGTTCCCCATCTCCAAACCATTGCCGGTAGAGGACGCCATTTCTAAGTTCAATGCGGTCCCATTGGCTCCAATATGCTTTTGTTTCTGGACTTTTTGCTGATACATTCGGCCACTTTGGTCGTTTGCCGGTCTCTTTCCATGCGATGACAGGAGATAAAGAGGTGTCTTGGTTCTGGGCATTTCTAATTTCCATGACGGATTTACCATCCAGCCAACCCAGATGACGGTTGGAGTCCTTCTGCTCTGGAGCAGTGTTTGGTGATCTTCCGGATCTTGTCATTACTCTCATGGTGTTAATATCCTGGGTGTCCTTCTGTTCTTGTCTTGTGCAGTAGGCACAAGTATCACATGGAATGCGTGAAAGGCCATCAGCGTTTCCGTGTTGCTTGCCAGCCCTGTGTTCCAGCTGGAAGTTGTAGGTGTTCAGAGTCTCGATCCAACGAGCTGTTTGTCCCTCAGGGTTTTTAAACCTCATCAGCCATCTCAGGGCACCATGGTCAGAACGAACCAAGAACTTCAAGCCATAAAGATAGTGGTGGTAATGTTTCACAGCTTCAACCACAGCCAACAGTTCTTTCCGGGTGATGCAATATTGTCGTTCTGCTTTTGTGAGTGTTCTACTGAAGTAAGCAATAACACGTTCCTTCCCTTCAACATCCAACTGTGACAGGACAGCACCAATACCTATGTTGCTGGCATCTGTGTCTAGGATGAATGGTTTCTCAGTGGATGGATAAGCCAATATGGGTGCCTCGGTGAGTGCAGTTTTCAGTCTTTCAAATGCGTCTTCACACTCTGATGTCCACTTGAAGAGATTCCCTTTTTCCATTAGCTTGTGCAAAGGTTTAGCTGTATCCGCAAAACCTTTAACGTAACGCCTGTAATATGAGCAAGTCCCGATGAAAGCTCGCACTTCTGTAAGACTTGTAGGCCTAGGCCATTGCTTCACAGCACTAATTTTGGATGGATCTGTGGATATTCCCACACTGGAAACGATGTGTCCCAGAAATTCGACTTCTTTCCGGAACAAATGGCACTTCTTGGGCGACAATTTCAAACCAGCTTCCTCGATCCTACACAGG
The DNA here is from genome assembly GCA_036873755.1 of Hanleya hanleyi. NCBI lineage: Eukaryota > Metazoa > Mollusca > Polyplacophora > Lepidopleurida > Hanleyidae > Hanleya > Hanleya hanleyi. Next base: position 51,519 of record JAVTVY010015992.1, read on the forward strand.
ACTTCCTTCAGCCTAGCTAGATGGGTCTCGAATGAGTCGGAGAATATAATTATGTCGTCCAAATACAGCAGACAAGTCTTCCAGTTCAGTCCAGAGAGAACAGCTTCCATTAGGCGTTCGAACGTTGCAGGGGCGTTGCACAGACCAAAAGGCATAACCTTGAATTGATAGAGGCCACATGTTGTGGTGAAGGCAGTTTTCTCAACATCTTTTGGGTCGACCTCAACTTGCCAATATCCACTCTTCAGGTCCAGTGTTGAAAACAATGTTGATCCTCGAAGTGCATCTAGGGAGTCGTCTATTCTAGGTATTGGATAAGAGTCTTTTTGTGTTACTAGATTCAAGAGTCTATAGTCCACACAAAATCGGAGAGAAGCATCTTTCTTCTTTACGAGAACAACTGGTGCGGCCCAAGGACTTGTTGATTCCTCTATTATACCCTTTTTCAACATTGAGGAAACTTCATTCTCAACATCTTGACGTTTGGAGAGTGGTAACCGTCTAGGATGCATCCTGATGGGAGCAGTATCACCAGTGTTGATTGAATGCTTGACGATGTTGGTTCGACCAAGGTCATCTTTGTCTCTGGCAAAGGCTGTCTGGTGGTCTGACAGGAGTTTCTGAACTTGGTCCCGTTCTTTTGGCATTAAGTTCTGAACGGCGGCTTGGTATAGGTCTCCAACATGGGAAGGTACTTCTCCCTTACTGATTGCTAAATGATTCAGTCTGCCGTGTTTTATTTCCCTATCTTCATTATAGTCAACTACGCTCTCTATTGGTTGACAAGTGGCTATGTGTGTATCCCTGTATAACGTCTTTGGTTGGTCGTCAAAATTTGCCACTCTTAAGGGGATACATCCCGTGCTTGGATCTACAACAGCTCTGGCCAGCATCATGCCCTTGGATTGCACAAAAGTTTCACTTACTTCCACCACACCAGTCATGATAGTTGAGGAATCATCACGGATGTTACCAGGTATCACTGTCTCACTGTTTGGTGGAATAACGACGGTTTCTCCTACAGATACTCGGAAGATGGAAGGCAAGCGACTCTCCAGAACACAGGGCACGAGTCTGTCGTTTACTGTCAAAGTACCAACACCCATATTGAGGTTACAGTTATGTCCCTGCAAGAAGTCATAACCCAGTACTGCAGGAACATCTATGTCAGCAATGAGCATCGTTTGTTGTGCTGTCATGTCTGCAAGAAGTGTAATTGTCACGGTAGTTTGTCCCAAAATTTTCACTAGTCCACCATCTGCCATTTTTATGTGACCACAACCAGGTTCTATTGGAGGTCGACTCTCTGTTGGTATGGCGTGGTATTTCTTCGGATGCAAGACCGAAATTGACGACCCAGTATCAATCAGACAATTCACTTTTACCCCATTGACCTGTGTTGGTAGGAAAAGACCATCATGATTTTGCTTACTAAATTGCTCTGTATTGGGCCCAATATTTTGAGTTTTAGCTGGAGTCTGGCCCTCGGCACCAGCTACTGGCCATTTCCCGACTGGGAAGTATTTAATTGGTTACCACGGGGTTTCCCATTATGGCTGTCATTTTCAGCTGCATTGTTCCTGAACTGTTGTTGCTTTCGCTTCCGGCATTCAGCCTTCCAGTGTCCCTCGATTCCACAAAAATGACATTTTCCAGGTCTTCTACGTGCTTTGTAGCCCTTAGTTTCGACAGTTGTCAAACTGGTCTCAATCCTGGCAAGTCGTTCCGACAGATTGTTCATTACTGGGTCATTACCATGGTTCCCTTCAGTTACATCCAAATTGGTTATGTCACCAGTCAGTGATTCACGCTGCATTCTCAATGTCATTCCCTGTGACTTGCGCTTTCTTGCATTTTGAAAAGCTTCATATTCTAGTGCAATCTTAACTGCTTCTTCAAGGCTTCCTGGTTTGCCCTGGTAAATGGACCATTCTAGTTCAGAGTCATTCAAGGAATCTATGAAACCGTCTCGGGCTAATTTCTCCCGTGTTTCACTTGAGGCTACTGGGTAGGCTTTACGAACCAACTTCTTAATGTCTTGGGCTAATTCAGTCAGCGGTTCAGATTTCTTCCGCAGACGATGCTTCATTTGTGCACGGAACATCTCAGATTGGTTCTCAGGTTCAAATCTTGACGTAAGAGCAGCTACTAGTTCCCTATAGTTTCTGCGTTGGTGAGGTTCTAGGTCACTGAGGATGCCTTGTGCTCGTCCACGTAAACTTGTTGCCAGTTCCAATGCCTTGGTGGCATTGTCCCATCTATTTATTTCTGCTACCATTTCAAAGTGTACAAGATGATCATGCCATCCCGCTGATCCATCGAATGTTGCAGGATTCTTTGGTTTTCGGTATCTCTGAAAATCTCCTGAAGCTTGATCGTGGTTATTATCCCTGGTCTCTTGATCATGAGCATTCTCCCCATAACCTATATGGTGGCCTGGCCTTCTTGTGCTCCCAGTCCTGGAAAGTCTTTCAGACACATGACCAAGTGGTGCATCTTCAACATGTCCGAATCGTTGATCCTGCCAACCCGTCCGTCCCCTAATATTTGGTTGACCCACTGCTGATCTATCGGTGGCATGCTGGTTATTTCCCTGCCTGGGTTCTTCGTCGTCTCCAGTGTGCCTGATTGACATAAGTCGTCTGTCCTGCTCAGAGTCACATAGCTGACCTCCGGATTAACTGGGATATGGGGACCGTCCATCCCTCACATCAGGGCTTACTTGGTAAATCTCACGACGTGACCCTCCCAAGTTTATTTGGCTAGCCGAACGTGCCAGGGAAATGTGCGGAACATCAACCTCCGTTGATTTGTTCAGGAGCTGGTCCACAACACTGTTTGACTGTTCAAATTCTTTGATTTGTTTTACCACCTCTCTCTCCGTCTGACGGAGATTCTCCAGGGATTCCTTCAGTGCCTGCAAATCTGCTGATTTATCACTATCACTAAGTTGTGATGAGTCCTGTCTGGGAAAGATAGTACTCAGGTTGTCTCTCACTCCCGAAGAAGGTTCATCTAGATTTTCCATTCTAGAAAGGTTCAACTCCACTTCACTGTCATCAAAATCCTCACCAAGTATGTGTTTATCTATTGGTTTTGTACCGCGCTTTGTCTGTTGGTGAAAAGCGTGAAGCCATCCAGTTTCCAATATAATCCCACTGTGGTGCCACCAATTGTAGCGTGGTCGGTCGGTAAGCAGTCGGCTGTCCACAGTCACGAGTCAAGGGTTCGTGGTTGAGCAGTTACAGATGGCTATGGTTATGGAGCCTATGGACCATAAATCAAGTTGATACTGATTTTCAACAACAATAAACACAGTTTTATTCATTCAAATACAATGTGTAGTTTGGTTGTTATTTGGTTGTTGTATTATCCATGTAGTGACCAATATTGGTAGTTGACCAGTGTCGTTGGTTAGCCAATAGATGACCAGTGGTGTTGGGTTACCAAATATGGGACGACCAGTGTAGTTGGTTAGCCAATAGATGACCAGTGGTGTTGGGTTACCAAGTATGGAACGACCAGTGTAGTTGGTTAGCCAATAGATGACCAATGGTGTTGGGTTACCAAGTATGGGACGACCAGTGTAGTTGGTTAGCCAATAGATGACCAATGGTGTTGGGTTACCAAGTATGGGACGACCAGTGTAGTTGGTTAGCCAATAGATGACCAATGGTGTTGGGTTACCAAGTATGGGACGACCAGTGTAGTTGGTTAGCCAATAGATGACCAGTGGTGTTGGGTTACCAAGTATGGGACGACCAGTGTAGTTGGTTAGCCAATAGATGACCATTGGTGTTGGGTTACCAAGTATGGGACGACCAGTGTAGTTGGTTAGCCAATAGATGACCAATGATGTTGGGTTACCAAGTATGGGACGACCAGTGTAGTTGGTTAGCCAATAGATGACCAATGGTGTTGGGTTACTAAGTATGGGTCGACCAAAGTTGTTGGTCGACCAATAGACGACCAATGTAACTGTAGGCTGACCAAGGTGTTACTAAGTTGACTGTTTGGTGGGCGACTGTAGGAATAACAGTTGGTGTTCAGCAATGGGTTTGTCCCAAGACCCTGAGATGTTTATTTGGCTGTTGGCGAATTGTAAGACCAATCTATGGTCGACCAAGTTTGTTGGTCGACCAATGGACGACCAATGTTACTGTTACGTGTTGGTCGACCAAAATGCTACCAGGTTGAAGGTTGGTTTACCACTGTATGACCAACAGTAGATGTTTGTTTGGCTGTGGCAACTTGTACCTTTATTATTCTGGTCGTTGGTCGTTCTTATAGTCGGGTTCCTGATTCTTCTTATTTGGAGATCTTCCCAGTATTGAGTCCCAGACAGGACTGCCGATGCCCGCACTGATGACGTAATTTATAGAAGATGACCGGAAGTATAGCTCGACCAAGTGCTGCTCGTTCATTGGCTGGTGGTAGCCAGCTGTCGATCGTTGATTGGCCAGTATATGACATCAGTCTTCACCATAAGACAACATGGCGATCACTGAGCTGATCGTCAAAACCAGAGGCTCTTTGGAACTAAAAAAAACTAATTTAGCTTCCCCAGACATCGTTATCACATACAAGAAGGATAGTTGGGTACTTCAGGACTTCTAATTTCATGCTGGATGCAGGTAAGTTTCTGGGAAACTCTGGATTCTTCATCTCGGACATCGTTTGTTTCGTTGTTGTTGTTGTAATCTCGTCGGCACGAAATTCGCCACATAAGTATAATAAATCTATAGCCACCAAAATATTCAATTACTCCAATGCTGCCAAAGAGTTTGACTGGAACTTATACACGTCAGGAGGCTATAGCTTTGATTGTGAATCGTCGAACTTTATCTATACACCATGCAAACACATTGTGACTGGTGACCTTGATGTGGTGAGTGATAAGGATCTTAAATTACTCCTGATGAAAGGATCTAAATATAGAGAGCCAAGAAGAATAAATCTGAAGGCCGACCAGAAGAAAGTCCTGTCTGCATTGGAACAGTACGTTATTGATTGGTCTAAGCCAGAAAAAGTTGAACCTACAGTACTCGCTGATTGGCTGGACCTCACTAAGAGCAAGGTCGTTGAAACAATCCGCCATATTGACAGAAGTACTCTTTCCCAAGCAAAACAAGTACTGAGAAACCTCAATTCGCAAGAAGTTCTAGCAAATCTCCAGAGTAAATTCGTCATAGTCCCAGCAGACAAGGCTCCGAATAATATAGTATTCATATGTAAATATTACTATTACCAGGTGCTGGTTAAAGAATTGAGTGTAGACATTTCTTCATCAAATACGTCTACTTACTCCCAAACTGCATTTACTCTGGAAGATTTATTTAACAATCACAAAAAGTTTCTCAGGGAAAGAGGTATTTGTCTTCCAACCAATCATAATGACATACCAAAAATATACTGGACTCCCAAAATGCATAAATCACCATACAAAGCTAGATTCATAGCTGGTTCTAGAAGCTGCACCACCAAGCTTCTTTCAACCCTATTGACGAGGGCCCTTCAGGAGGTAAAAGGATTTTGGGAAAGGTATTGCGCCACTATTAAAAGAACTCTGGCGTTGAATGTATGTGGATATTGAAAAACTCAAAATGTCTTACGGAAGAACTTGATGCTAAAGGTCACATACCGTACAGACATGTATCCACATGGGATTTCTCGACTCTCTATACTACAATCCCTCATCAGGACCTTATTGACCGTACAAGTTCATTAATAGTATCTGTGTTCAACAAAACTGATCGTAGATATATTAATGTCGGAAGCCATAAAGCATTCTTTAGCTCGACTACATACAAGAGATATCATTCATGGGATGTTTCTTTGTTTATAGAGTTGCTTGAGTTTCTCATTAAAAATACTGATGTGAAATTTGGCAACACAATATATCAGCAGCATATAGGTATTCCAATGGGTACCAATTGTGCACCCCTGTTGGCTGACCTGTATCTGTTCTTTTATGAATATGACTATATGCAGGCGCTTTCAAAAACCGATCCATTCAAAGCCCATTCCTTCTCATTCACCAAACGCTATATAGACGATCTTCTCGCTGTGGATAATCGCTATATAAATGACGCAGTGAAGGATATATATCCACCTTCACTGGATTTGAAGGAAACTACAGACAGCCCTACAGGCACATCATATTTAGATCTATATCTCTATAAAAATGAAGCGGGCATTCTCTCGTCGACTTTATGACAAAAGAGATGATTACAATTTCGACATCGTAAACTATCCCTTTCTGGACAGTAATATTCCAGTGGGACCTGCATATGGCGTATACATATCTCGATTAGTAGTATTTGCTAGATCCTGTGTTAAATGTGATAAACTTATAAAACAGGGCTATTCCACCAAGCGCCTCCACTCAGTTTCTCAAATTTGTCGATACATATCGCATGCTGATAGCAAAATACGAACGTAGCGTGCAAGATCTATGGCGCTACGTTTCGTAACTTGTGTCTAATTCCGCTTAACCCGGGGCTAGGGGCCGCATGAACCCATGTACTTCAAGATCCTCATGGTACTCATATGAACAGTCACAATCAAAGCGTGACTGAGATACATCATTCTTTAGATGACGACTTACAACGAATATTATGGATTAAGAATACTGATCAGCGATACGGATTTGATATTTTTGGAACATCATGATGTCTTGCCGGCATCATTGAAAACTGTTGACCGCTTCTCTCTAGCAGGAAACAAGCCTATGTTTATACTATGATTGTCTTTTTGAATTTGGTGCTAATACTGTTATATGGAATATGGAATAGGTCTTTGGATTATGGACGCGGATATTCTCTAATGGACGACGGCTGGATTATGAATGACGGACTAGACGCTTGTAATCGGTGGCAACGGAGGCACCAAACAGTCCTGGAATACGTTCCGAACATCCGCCGCGGCAAGTTGCCCGAATACCACGATCACCACCAATGACCCTGCAAATGCCGAAAGAAGATGTGGCGTTCTCAAGGCACATGTAGATAATCTTCCGTGTTATATAGGTTCGCAGCCAACTACTGCAAAACTGGATTCGAAGCTTCCGTGTGCTTTCGCCAAAGACGTCAGTGGGGATGGAAGTTCTAGTGCAGAACCCAGCAAAGACGGGGAAGCGCTGGGAACGTCAAACCCCATTCGCCGTAAAGCCAAATGGTTCCCATACACAGGATCTTCAAAGTCTGGTAAACCTATACGGTACCAGTTATTAACAACCATATGACCCCAATCATGGACGTCTTTCGGAGTGGGTCATATGCACCCTCGACGGATGATGTCGTTGTGGAATATGGCTCGGCGGACATTTGGCGCACAACACTTCCAGTGGAATGGAAGGTACAGACCATCTTGGCTCGGGGAGGCTTGGAAGAAATCAAGCTGGCCATGCTGGGAGAACGCAACCGAATGGTTGCAATAAAAACCTGTGATACTAACAAAGAGAGTCGCAGAGAGTCGGAACTCCTGATCGAATGTCAAAGTGACTTCGTGGTCGAGCTCAGCGCTTGTCTTGTCCATGCAGGGAAGCGATACCTCTGTATGTCCTATTATGAGCTCGGCGATTTGTGGAAATGGATGCAAAAGGACTTTCAGAGAAATTTCTTCAAAGAGGCAGAAGCCATCTGGATTGTGTCGTTCATATTGGCAGCTGTCCAGTACATCTACCAGAAGAGGATTCTACACCTTGACATCAAACCGGGAAATATTCTTCTGGACGACAATGGTTATCCGTTGTTAGCAGACTTCGGAGCGTCCTTACGTTTCAGCGACCGCTCCTCCGGCGGACATGCTCTTACTCCGGCGTATGACTCTCCGGAAATGCGCGCATGCGAAATGCCCGACAGACTTGATGATCTATGGTCCACTGCCTGCACATTTTTTGAGATTATTGAAGGGGAACTGCCGAGTCACGGCAGAAAGCAAGTCGACATCCATAATGTAAAAGGAACACTTGGGATAAGTCCCAATGTTCCGAAGATGTCGCCAATGGCCCAGGATTTCGTCGAGTGCCAAATCAGACCGATGAAGCAGCAGCGACTGGGATTCAAAACAGGAGCCTCGGCGGTCATGAACCACCCCGTATTTGGGAGTGTAAATTGGCCGGATATCAAATACGGTCCCCGAGTCAAGAAGTCGCCTATCCTATTCATAATTAAGGAACTGAAAGAAGCAGACGAGAAACGTGGAATCCGAAGAGAAACAGTCCGCGTAACTGACATTAACCGAAACAGTGACCAATGGGAGCTGGCGTCTGTGTTCTCCAATGACGGCGAATTTAAGATACCTGTTCGAAGATGGCCAAAGCCAGAAGGGAAAATGACAGTTTCGGGTCAAGATGACATCGATTAGTCGAAGTTAGAGGACTATTTTAGAGATACTGGAGATAGACCCGATGACGCGGGTGCCCTTTAAAGACAATAACGTGTTGTGTAGCATCAACTGAATGTTGAACCACAACTCTAAACGTTGTACAAAAGATTGGGTTTCCAGCAGGAAATCTTACTGAACCATATACCGATACTATTATGTCACATCTGCTGGATGTATATACATGTACTGTCTTTTGATCCATTTCACAGTTTCACACATTCGACTGCTTTACAAACAAACTCATCAACACTTATGACGACTGCTATAAATTGAGCAATATTTCTCCATTTCACAGTTCATTGTAAAAATAGACATTGGTGTCTAACTTCAATATAACCACAAGGCCAGCTATTAATACACGAAATATCACTGAACTGTTCTAGAGTGAAAGAAGTCAGGCACGGCGGAAGCAATTGGGGGGGGGGCACTATCACAGCAGAAATAGGCGATGGTCCAGGGGCCGCCCAGGCCCCGGAAGCTGCAGGGGTCTTAGATGGCCGGAGACGCGTTCTAGCGTATTTCCGAGTAATAAAACAAGAAATTTCCACATGTGTAATCTCTGTATATTTTGCCTATTTTGTTGTTTCTCATTTTTTTTAATATTCCCCGTCAAGAAAATCAGAATGTTCGGAAGTAGAAATAAATTAAATGTTAAATATATATCATTTCGATCAATCGTGTCAACAACACAGATGTTTTCTACTTGTCGTGCTTGTTGGGAGCCGAACACAGGTCAACTTATGAGTGTGAATGAGCCATCCTCCATGATACAGTTCTGTATACCGGTACTCCTATCTCCATACCAGGCCTTGTAGGCAGATTAGGGCTGTACAGTTATTACTGGAACTGTCCGTTTAAAGTATCAACCAATGAACGGAGGGTGTTTTGGGGCAATATGCTACCTTCGTGGAATCAAAGTTTAATTAGATTAAAACTCAGTTTAAGGAAGCTTCTTGAAATTGGGACATGCTAGGAACTGACATAAGGCATTCCAAACAGAGAGGAATGCTGCGCCGAGTTGGAACTCCTAGGAACTCCATGGCATACTTTTTGGAACTGGGCAGACAAAGGATGGCTATGCCATGATAAAAGGGGAATGGCATACATAAGTCATTCCAATTGGAACTCTAATCCATCCAGATCAGAACACCACACTGGGCATGGTGTATCCGATTTGCCTAACCGGCATATGCCATTCCTATCAAGGAACTCATGTTCTTATTTCAAGAAGCTCCCTAAGTAGAGAAAAAACTGAAGGACAAACTCTTTGAAGGCGTATCTTAAATAAAAAAAATCTCAGATAGCCTATAAACTTCTGACTTCAAAGCAACCAGATGGAGACATTGACTGGCACTTAATTCGTTCAAATATGGGCATGTTCGGAGAGATCATAAGCTCACAAATATTTCCTATTGAAGTGGCTGGTATTCGTTGCAGTGTATAAGCTATCCGTCATGGCTTGGATTTGACAGACGAACCATGGCTCAATTGGGATGATGGAATGAGCAAGGGTGCCCCTCATGCGTATTGAAAAGTAAAATCTGCATTCAATACAGATATAGGTTTTTCGCTTTATCGTTTTTTAAAATCTGTTTCTGTCTTTTTTTTCTTGTTGCTTTTTTGTCTTTTTTTGTTGTTGAAAATATTGGGGGAAGCCATGGCCCAAACCAACCATGAAACCAAATGTTCTTTGTATTGTGTTCTTTAACAGAGTAAGCGAGTAGGAATATAATGTCACTTTCAACAATTTTTCAGTCCTATCACGACGGCCCAGTCAATTTATCTCGATAACGGGCCAACCAGTGCTTGATCTATTTACCTGTATTTACCTGCATCCCACATCTCAGCGGCGCTGTGATGTAAGACAGAGAGAGGGAGTCGATCCGGCTCGTGTAACTCCCATTCGACTGCGATGGTGGTCCAATTGACTGTTAAACTGATATATTCTTTCTGAATCAACAGCTGGATGACCCTCTCAGGAAAGAAATACTTTCTATGTTCAGTCTGCTCCGGTTAACCTTAAGTTTCTTGGTTTGGCCTCTGGTATGTGTGATAGTACTGCGTTCGAAGAATTATCAGTATCGATTCCTTCTAAACTATTCATTATTTTAAATGTCTCTATCAAATCACCTCTCAGCCATCTATTTGGCATTATTATAAGATTTAGAGCTTGTAGCCTATCTTCATATGGCAAACTACATGCAGTCGGAATTGTTATTCTTGTAAACCTCCTCCGGACCTTCTCAATAAGATGTATATCTCCTTTGAGATGGGGCTCCAGGCCTGTGTCTCATATTCAAGAGGCCTGACTAATGACTTACATAGTTGGAGCATGGCCTTTGGTTCTTGACAGTAACTGTTCTGTTTATCATACCCGATACTCTATTAGCCATTCTCACACATGCTGCCACCGGAGAACTGGCCTTACGACTCCAAGGTCTTTTTCCTCCTTTACAGCCTCCAAGGGATGTCGATCATCCATAAAATACACCAATCCTCAGTTCATGAGAGAGAGAGAGAGAGAGAGAGAGAGAGAGAGAGAGAATTAAGGTTTAACGTCGCATTCAGCAATATTTCCCTCAGTTCATGAATCATAAGTGCATCACCATACATTTTTGAATGTTAAAAAACATTTGCCATTCCCTGGACCAGCCAAACAAAATTCTCAGATATTCTTGTTAAATCTCAACGTCGTCTGGACTCACCGCTTTGCTGAGTGATTTGTGTCATCGGCAAACTTCTGCACCTGATTGGATACGCTATCATCTATAACGGTATCGTTGATGTAGATTAAGAACAACAATGAACCCAGTACATACTCCTGTGGAACACCACTGCACACTGGTTCCCATTGCTATACTGTACCATTTAAAACAACTCTCTCTTTTCTGTCACTTGACCACCGTTCAGTCCACACAGCCACTGTACCGGATATACCGTGTGAATGTATGTTCTTGATTAGTCTCTAATGTGGCACTCTGACAAAGGCTATTTGTTCTTCTTCCTACTGAGCATCAAGAAAGGAAGATGTAATTTCTATTTTTTAAGTCTTGGGGACCTGGGACCTGCCACTCGGAGGCGAGCGCGTATCATGATACATTCAAAATAATCCGGACCAATTTATCATCTATTACAATTATGATTGTGATAAATTGGGAAGAGGTGCCGACATACTGACAGAGTCACATGACCTCACAGTATAGTCTTCCGGTTAACCTATTCTAAAGCACATACCAAGAATCTAACGATTCGTGACATGTGTTGTATCTCAGGTACGCTTTTATTGTACCTTCATGTGGCAATATGACCACACGGCCCCTAGCACCGGCATAAGCGGTATTAGATACAAATCTAGAGAGCTATGATGGAATTGCTCTGACAACTCAAAAATTGGTAATTGGTGAGCTGTTTCGCTGTGACAACTCGTACACTGGAAATTGGTGAGCTATATCGTCGTCAGATGAAAATGACAGCATTTAACACAAAAGACTAGTCTGTAATGCCCGATGTCGACCCAGCATCAACTTCCCACAAATGCCAACATATATCAAAGACGAAAAGGTCTGTACAGGGGGCGGGCCTCGGGGACGAAACGTCCACCAGCAGAATCTCGCCATATACAGGTAAAAATTACAACACATATAAGGAAAGTGGGAAGAGTTTTTAAATGCACCTGCCCCTTTTGGCTCGCATCGTCTGCTGACTAATGCTCACTCCATATACACTACACTGACGCGGAGTATTACCTACATTGACACTCTGTAACACCAGATTGTCGCCTAACAAGACTACTTTAATGCTCTATAACACTATATTGACACTCTGTAGATTCTATGTAAATTACACAAACGCCCTGTATTAACTGCACTAACCTTTATAATCCTGAATTGTCACTCAATGTAACATCACAGTGGCGGTCTATACCACTGCATTATCGCCTGTAACACTACATTTACCCTATATAAGGATACAATGGCGCTTTATAACAATAGATTGGTGCCAAATAAAACTACTGTGACGCTGTATAAGACTGCCTTGGCACTCTGCAACACTGCCTTGTGGTCAACGATGGATGTCAAGGGTCTGCTGTGCGGAGGCGGAGAGGCAAGCGTGTGTGAACACATCCTGATCTAGGTCACGGAGAAGGGGGAATTGACAGTCGTTACCTCATTAAAACGGGCGTTAGTTTGGGTGTGAGATTTCAACATGTTCAACATGGTTGAAATTTCAGAAACACCCCAAGAGCACCCCACGGGCGATGTAAAAAATCCGAGACTCCTCGGTAGCTTCTCATGAACTTAGTTTTAAATCCACACACATCAGGAGCGGAGCGTGAAACGAGACATTTCCAGGAAAGGCTGTTTGTCAAATTCGAAAGTTCACATTTTGAAGACAACGAAAATATTTTATTTTATTTTATTGTATTTGACCATATTTATACAGGGTAGCCTGTTAGGTGAAGAACATTGATCTCCCACAGGGCCCTGTTACATGCTCGGAATCATACACATACAATAAAAATTAATAATAATAATAATAATAATAATAAAACAATGTGATCGTATCAATAAATATATCAATGAGCTAATAAAAGTATCATAAAAATATCGCTCAGTATTACTATAATACAACTAGAGTTAAAGTCATGAAGCTTTTAAAGATCTAACATATAATCTTATAAACTCACGCCGAGAGGATTGAGAAACCTCAGAGGACAGAGAGTTAAACAACATAGCACCTCTATAAGTTAAGGTGTGTTTTCCAAACGCTAAATGATTTTGTGTTAGGGTTAGATGCCCATCATTCGCTGCCCTGGTATTATAATGATGGCGCTCCCAAACGCGACTGTATTTGGCTAACAGATGGGAAGGACAATCCCCGTTGACACACTTGTGTACTTAAGGATTGACTTTCGTATTTTGCAAATGATGTGGTTCAAACTGTGTAAACTTGCGAGCACAGTTTATACGTAGTTTGAACCACATCATTTGACAGTTTATACCCCGATGAACCTGCAAAATGCGAAAGTCAATCCTTATAATTCTTCACTCTCATTGATCTTTTGATCAATGCATTTTTTTTATAGGAAGGAAGACGTTTACAGATATCTTTAGAAATGAATTTGACCAAGTCACCCATATAGCAGCTGACATGCAAGTGTCTTCACTGACTTCTGAATATATATCCCTGCGCTTGTTCAGAATAACGAAGCCGAATACAAATTTTTTTAAATGAAAAGATTTACTAGTATTCCTCATGAACATATCATTTGATGAATATATCATTATTCATTTTATTCAGAATTGTTCAAACACGAAAATTAAAAATAAATTGAACCAGAACTATTTCCTATCGCGGACTGCGGCAAGATTTCTATAGTATCAGCACTACTCAGGCGCTGGCATGTGCCAAATAACATAGTTTTGTCTTCATTATGTTCAACGTGAGTCTATTCTGTATAAGCCATTTACTTACATTGACCATCTCCATATTTCATACATTTGCAATTGCATTAGCATCCTTGTCAGCAAAAAACAGCGCAGTATCATCTGCATAAAGGACAATTTTGCAATTTTGAATGATATCTGGCAGATCATTTATGTACATGTTGAATAGCAGGGGTTCAAGAATGGCCCCCTGAGGAACACCACAGGTTACTTGTTGTGCATCAGACTTGTAACCATTTAAACTTGTAGTTTGTTTCCTATCATATAGATAATTAAGGAACCAGTCACTTTCCAGTACCAAGACTCCAAAGCTGCCCAGCTTTTCCACTAACAAATGATGGTCCACGGTATCAAACGCCTTTTGTAGATCTAAAAAGACCGCACCCGTTAAAAGGCCATCTTCCATATTCTCCAGTAGATAATCCGTGACGTAAGAAAGAGGGGTTGCAGTGGAGTGTTTGGGACGAAGACCTGATTGAACGTTATTCAACAAATTTTGGTCAACGAGAAAATCGTATATGGGCCGATAATTACTAATATCATCCTGATCACCGTCCTTATATACCGGGGTAACTTTGGCCTGTTTCCATTCCTCCGGGAGAGTTCCAGTCTTCAGAGACAAGTTAAAAATTGTACTGAGTGGAGCAGCAATACATGGCGCAGCAGTTTTCAATAGACTCAGACCATCAATACCAATGGCCTTACCAATACATAACGTACAAAGCTGCTTGTAGGTAAACTCGGTACTGATAACTGTGAATCCAAAATGAATGTTATTTTCACTCTCACGAAAACCCCTAACCTTCGGTGGAATTTGTCTGAAAACGCTAGCTAATTTTGTCCCGGTGTTTGTAAAAAATAAGTCATTAAATGCATTAGCGATAGACACCGGATAGGTAATAACTTCGTCATCCACTGTGACGTTATTCACAGTACTGTCTTTGGACATTTAGTTGGAAACAATGTTTTCAATGTCTTCCACAGCTTTTGGGAATCGTTTTTGTTTTCTGCTATCAAGTTATCATAGTACTCTCTTCTTAGAGAGTGTGTGAGAGAGAGAGAGAGAGAGAGAGAGAGAGAGAATTAAGGCTTAACAACGCATTCGGCAATATTTCAGCTATATAGCGACGATCATACAAAAGTCTAAGTATTCAATTCAACAACTCAGTAAACTAATGCGTTAAAACATGTACAAACATTTGTTTGCTAATCAAAGCTCCCTCGTGGGGCTCGCATATCGCTCCATTTTATACAATCAAACCATTACAAACGGAATAAACTGATTATCATGATACATTCAAAATAATCCGGACCAATTTATCATCTATTACAATTATGATTGTGATAAAGACTGTTTTTAAATGCACCTGCCCCTTTTGGCTCGCATCGTCTGCTGACTAATGCTCACTCCATATACACTACACTGACGCGGAGTATTACCTACATTGACACTCTGTAACACCAGATTGTCGCCTAACAAGACTACTTTAATGCTCTATAACACTATATTGACACTCTGTAGATTCTATGTAAATTACACAAACGCCCTGTATTAACTGCACTAACCTCTATAATCCTGAATTGTCACTCAATGTAACATCACAGTGGCGGTCTATACCACTGCATTATCGCCTGTAACACTACATTTACCCTATATAAGGATACAATGGCGCTTTATAACAATAGATTGGTGCCAAATAAAACTACTGTGACGCTGTATAAGACTGCCTTGGCACTCTGCAACACTGCCTTGTGGTCAACGATGGATGTCAAGGGTCTGCTGTGCGGAGGCGGAGAGGCAAGCGTGTGTGAACACATCCTAATCTAGGTCCCGGAAAAGGGGGAATTGACAGTCTTTACCTCATTAAAACGGGCGTTAGTTTGGGTGTGAGATTTCAACATGTTCAACATGGTTGAAATTTCAGAAACACCCCAAGAGCACCCCACGGGCGATGTAAAAAATCCGAGACTCCTTAAATCCACAAGACTCCAAAGCTGCCCAGCTTTTCCACTAACAAATGATGGTCCACCGTATCAAACGCCTTTTTTTAGATCTAAAAGACCGCACCCGTTAAAAGGCCATCTTCCATATTCTCCAGTAGATAATCCGTGACGTAAGAAAGAGGGGCTGCAGTGGAGTGTTTGGGACGAAGACCTGATTGAACGTTATTCATCAAATTTTGGTCAACGAGAAAATCGTATATGGGCCGATAATTACTAATATTATTCTTATCACCGTCTTTATATACCGGGGTAACTTTGGCCTGTTTCCATTCCTCCGGGAGAGTTCCAGTCTTCAGAGACAAGTTAAAAATTGTAGTGAGTGGAGCAGCAATACATGGCGCAGCAGTTTTCAATAGCCTACTACTCAGACCATCAATACCAATGGCCTTACCAATACATAACGTACAAAGCTGCTTGTAGGTAAACTCGGTACTGATAACTGTGAATCCAAAATGAATGTTATTTCCACTCTTCCGAAAATTCCTAACCTTCGGTGGAATTTGTCTGAAAACGCTAGCTAATTTTGTCCCGATGTTTGTAAAAAATAAGTCATTAAATGCATTAGCGATAGACACCGGATAGGTAATAACTTCGTCATACACTGTGACGTTATTCACAGTACTGTCTTTGGACATTTAGTTGGAAACAATGTTTTCAATGTCTTCCACAGCTTTTGGGAATCGTTTTTGTTTTCTGCTATCAAGTTATCATAGTACTCTCTTCTTAGAGAGAGAGAGAGAATTAAGGTTTAACAACGCATTCAGCAATATTTCAGCTATATAGCGACGATCATACAAAATTCTAAGTATTCAATTCAACAACTCAGTAAACTAATCCGTTAAAACATGTACAAACATTAAAATTTGTACAACAAACCAATCTCTCTCAAATAAAAAGGCATGCAGCTTCCTTGA
>JAVTVY010015993.1:0-64260 GCA_036873755.1 Hanleya hanleyi
AGCGTCTAGTCTGTCATTCATAATCCAGCCGTCGTCCATTAGAGAATATCCGCGTCCATAATCCAAAGACCTATTCCATTTCCATATAACAGTATTAGCACCAAATTCAAAAAGACAAAAGTATACATAAACATAGGCTTGTTTCCTGCAAGAGAAGAAGCGGTCAACAATTTTCAATGATGCCGGCAAGACATCATGATGTTCCAAAATATCAAATCCGTATCGCTGATCAGTATTCTTAATCCATAATATTCGTTATAGAGTCGTCATCTAAAAATGATGTACCTCAATCACGCTTTGATTGTGACTGTTCATATGAGTACCATGAGGATCTTGAAGTACATGGGTTCATACGGCCCCTAGCCCCAGGTTAAGCGGAATTAGACACAAGTTACGAAACGTAGCGCCATAGATCTTGCACGCTACGTTCGTATTTTGCTATCAGCATGCGATATGTATTGCCAAATTTGAGAAACTTTGAGTGGAGGCGCTTGGTGGAATAGCCCTGTTTTATAAGTTTCTGCAACAATGTTTGTGACGTTGATTAAAATCGTCACATTTAACACAGGATCTAGCAAATGCTACTAAGCGAGATATGTATACGCCATATGCAGGTCCCACTGGAATATTACTGTCCAGAAAAGGATAGTTTACGATGTCGAAATTGTAATCATCTCTTTTGTCATAAAGTCGACGAGAGAGAATGCCCGCTTCATTTTTATAGAGATAGAGATCTAAATAAGATGTGCCTGCAGGGCTATCTGTAGTTTCCTTCAAATCCAGTGAAGGTGGATATATATCCTTCACTGCGTCATTTATATAGCGATTATCCACAGCGAGAAGATCGTCTATATAGCGTTTGGTGAATGAGAAGGAACGGGCTTTGAATGGATCGGTTTTTGAAAGCGCCTGCATATAGTCATATTCATAAGAGAACAGATACAGGTCAGCCAACAGGGGTGCACAATTAGTACCCATTGGAATACCTATATGCTGCTGATATATTGTGTTGCCAAATTTCACATAGATATTTTTAATGAGAAATTCAAGCAACTCTATAAACAAAGAAACATCCCATGAATGATATCTCTTGTATGACGATACCAGTCGAGATGGGGACATAGACGTGACCATCAACAACCATACGGCGCCCATGATCGAACATCAGGATGCTGGTCATGCGGAAAAGACGGGCATTGTCAAGAGTTGCGCAGGCCGGATGATCATCAACCCCCAAGACAACCGAACCCTCCACCGAAACCTCCTACGGTGAATAACTCTGGTGAGGCCGGTTTGTATCTTCCGGCCAAGATGGGATCCGTAGGATTGTGGTGCTGCGTCGACACAGGTGCATCAGTTTCTCTTCTGAACGTGCGGGTGTACAATCAGCTGAGTCCTCGACTTAGGCCGGCATTGAGAAGTCCCTCCTTTGCGTCCATTCGTATGGCTGAGGGCACCTCTATGCCACTACAGGGTGAAGTAGACTTTAAGATCACGATAGATGGGACTACCCGGACTCAGACGATGATTGTTGGGACACTGACCGTGGATGCCCTCCCTGGTTATGATTTCCTGAGTAGCCACTGTACTGCGATTGATACGGAGAAGCACCGAGTGAAGTATGGCGGCCGATATGTCCAGTGTGAGGTTGTGGGGAGCCATGAATGCCATCGGGTGTCTGTAACGGAGACTTTTACTATCCCAGCTGGAGCTGAGGCAGTGGTGACGGGGACAGTCCGAGGTGCTCTACCGGGAGAGGTCGGAATGGTGGAAAATATTACTGAGTTCACACAGAAGAATGGAACCATGGTGGCCAGAGCCCTGGCCGAAGTTGACCGTGACCATGAAGTTACCCTGCGGTTCCTTAACCTGTCCACTGACCCTGCCATAGTACAAGCCGGCACCCTGTGTGGTAGTTTGACTGAAGTGGAGGTAGTGGATAATTCAGCTCCACTTACTGCAGAGCCGCTGAACCAGAATGGTCCAGCCTCTGGTGAAGCAACGGTGCCAACCCCAAGATGTCCACCGCACCTACGGGCCTTAGTACAACAGTCCAGTGAGGGATTGGAAGTTGAGAGAGCTTTAGCTGTAGAGGACTTGGTTACTCGCTTCACCCATTTGTTTGCCAAGGATGACAGTGACTTAGGGCGAACAACGATGGTACAGCATCATATCAAGACGGGGAACGCGCCACCTATCCGGATTCCTCCACGACGTCCACCCCTTCATGCCCGTGGAATAATAGACGACCAGGTTGAAGACATGCTGCAGCGGGGAGTCATTGAGCCATCTAATGGGCCTTGGTCTGCTCCGGTTGTCCTGGTACGGAAGAAGGATGGGAAAATGCGATTCTGCGTTGATTACCGAGCCCTCAACAAAGTAACGGAGAAAGATGCCTACCCCCTGCCGAGAATCGACGAGTCCCTGGATTCTCTGTCTGGTGCCTGCTGGTGGAGTACGCTCGACCTGATGTCGGGGTACTGGCAGGTCGAAGTAGCCCCGGAAGACAGACGTAAGACCGCCTTTGCCACTCGACGGGGCCTGTACCAATTCCGGGTCATGCCTGTCGGGCTTTGTAATGTTCCAGGAACCTTCGAGCGATTAATGGAGGCAGGTTTGGCAGGCCTCCATTACGAGACGTGCTTAGTGTACCTCGACGACATAATAGTTTTTGGCCGGACCTTCGAGATGATCCAACGACTGGAGGAAGTCTTCCAGAGGCTGCAACAACACGGCCTGAAATTGAAGCCCTCGAAATGTGTCATCGGTAAACGACAAGTCCTTTACCTGGGTCATATGGTGACGCAAGACGGGATTGGTACCGATCCGGAGAAGATTCGGGTTGTACGAGAGTGGCCGACGCCTGTTTCCCAGACGGATGTCAGAAGTTTTCTTGGCCTGTGTGGGTACTACCGGCGTTTTATACGAGACTTTGCGACTGTAGCAGCGCCTCTTCATGGACTGACGGAGAAGAAGGCGGTATTTATGTGGGATGATACAGCCCAGACGGCATTCGACCACCTAAGACAGAAACTGACGACCGCACCTATGTTAATGATGCCAGATTTCCGACAGCCCTTCATCTTTGACACAGATGCCAGCAATTTCGGCATTGGGGCCGTCCTGTCCCAGAAGATCAACGGGGAGGAAAAGGTCGTAGCCTATGCCAGCAGGGTGCTGTCCAAAACAGAACGTGCCTACTGTGTGACTAGAAGGGAACTTCTGGCTGTTGTGTACTTTGTCAAGTACTTTCGGCATTATCTGTTTGGCCGAAAATTTCTGCTGCTCACTGACCTTGGGTCCCTGAGGTGGTTAATGCGGTTTAAAGAACCGGATGGACAATTGGCTCGCTGGATACAAGCCATTGGAGTCTACGACTTTGAAATCCAGCATCGACCCGGACGGAAGCACGGAAACGCTGACGCCATGAGCCGAATCCCGTGCAAGCAGTGTGGACGGTCAGGTTCCGTGGTCCAGGAAGCTGCCCGTGTTACGGAGATCGTACCGCCGACTGCAGAGTTCAGTCAAGCTCAGGCCGCGGACCCAGACTTGCAGCCTGTCCTGGAGTGGGTAAAGAAAGGCAGTCGACCAGCCAGAGAGGACATCAGTCAATATGGACCGGTAACTAAAACCCTGTGGGGTGCCTTCGATCTACTGGAGATGAGTGGATCCTTGCTTGTGCGGAGATGGGTGAATGCTCGGGGAGAAGTGAAACGACGGCTTCTGGTGGTCCCTCACTCCCTCAGACGAACAGTTTTGAAAGAGTGTCATGACAGTGTAACCGGTGGTCACCTTGGGGTGAAGAAAACCTTGGCAAAGGTGAGGCAGGCGTACATGTGGCCTGGTCTACAGACCGATGTGAGGCAATGGTGCCGGGGTTGCGACGTTTGTAATCGCAGGAAGTTGGCGGGACGGAAACCCAGATGTCCTCATCGCGGTCAGATGACCGGAAGTCCAGGAGATAGAGCGGCTGTTGATATTCTCGGGCCATTGGCAGAAACCGGTCAGGGAAACCGATATGTAGTCGTCATTGGAGATTATTTCACCCGTTGGGTGGAAGCTGCGGCCCTACCCAATCAGGGAGCCACGACGGTTGCCCAAGCTGTCGTAGACCACTTCGTGACCCGATTTGGCGTACCAATGGCAATTCACTCTGACAAGGGGCGTCAGTTTGAAAGCAGAGTATTCCGGGGATGTGCCGCATAATCGGAATGAGGAAAACGAGGACTACACCCTATCAGCCCCAGTCGAACGGCATGATTGAACGGTTCAACCGGACCTTAGCCCAGATGTTGCATGCCAGCATTGACCGTCACCCGGACGACTGGCATCTTCACATCCCATTGGTGCTGAAGTCATACCGTGCCACCGTGCATGAGACAACGGGATATTCCCCAAACATGATGGTGTTTGGGAGGGAAATCGCCTTGCCGTCGCACCTGACTTTGGGAGCACCTCCGAAACAGCAGGTAGAGCCGACACAGTGGGTCGATGATCTCCGGGATGAGATGGCTGAGATACACGAGTTTGCCCGAGAGACTACGAAGAAGAGCTTGAGGCGGCAGAAACGTATCTACGATACAAGAGCTTTTCCTCCCAAATACAAGCCTGGTGATCAGGTTTACCTGTATATTTCCGCCACTAAGCGTGGGGAGATCCGCAAATTACGAGGCCGGTGGGGAGGGCCTTATACTGTGAAAGAAGCCCTGACTGATGTGACATATCGCATCGCCGACGAGGCTGGTGGCCTCCGTGTGGTCCATCATGATCTTCTTAAGCCCTTCTACCCCAGAGAGACGTCGGATAGTGAAACCACGGAGTCCACAGAGAATGATGGTGATGTCGAGTCTGAGAACGACTCGGAGCCCGCGGCAGTCTTTCCATATCCGGTGGAGCATCCAGCCGCAGTGAGACCTCCGACACCTCGGCAGACGAGGAGTGGACGGAGAACCCGTCGTCCTCCAAGATTGACAGATTACGAGGTTGGATTACCGCCGGATCCTCCTGTTGAAGACGAGTCGCCACTTCCGGAAGAGCAGATGGCCTTGCCGGAGAGATGGAGTCCACCACGAACGACTCGTGGACGTCGTATCCAGCGACCGGGGCGTTTTAATGACTACGTTTTAGCCTGCCAGTGGACAGGAGATGCACGACCGTACGGACGGAAAAATACGGTTGATGACCGTGATCGTCGAGGGATGACCTGTGGTGCAGGGCTGACATCGAAGTACTCCTGTGAGGGATTCTGAGGCTTTACTGCCTCAGATGCATGATGCAGACTCCAGCAAGAGACAGCTGTGGCCTGCTATGGACCTGATGTCCATTGCAGGTGACGACGACTTGGCCAGGAAGTCAAGAGGACCGTCGTCCTGTAATTCTGTTGTATATACGTTGTACATATGTTCTGTTCTGCACTCCCGTCCTGCTAGTAGCGTGACGAGAGCCATGACGAGGGCGTCATGATCTTCGAAGGCGGGGGTAATGTAACGAAAGTGCAGGTTGACAACGACCCCTTGGGATCCCCTTTAACAGCTTCTGAATGATACGTAACTGTGAAATCGAAAGTTACATTGTGTTTATGTGTGCAGTTCACTTACCTGGTGGAATTCAACGCTGTAATATTCCTAGAATGAACTATAATAATCCGGGAGACAGACAATGCCCTGAAATCCCGGTGAAGTTATCTCAAACGATCAGTCGGGACGGAGAAAGGGACCCTGGTGAGCTACTTGCTTCGCTGTAGATGACGTCAGTCAGGAATCCGGAAGTCGGTTTCAGTGAATATGCAGATTAGGGACAGTGAACTTTGCGGTCATCGTGTGAATTAACCAGAGAGAGTTGGAAGCTGAGATTTACCAGTGACGTTCGTTATGAATTATGGTTTGTTCCTCCATAGCCATATTTATCCAGCGAAGTCCAGATAAACTGATCGGGAAGTGTTGTAATTTGACAGTAAATAGGGCGCTGGTATCTTCCACGTCTGTTTCTATCTTTATCCACAGAAGAGCGGTATCCCTATATAAGCCGGACTCCCGCTGAAACGACAGAGACCAGCAGAAACATCGAGGTGAGAGCACACGCAAAATCTATTGGGGAGAAGAAATCCAATACATTGCCGGGCCGCGACCAGGTCGCCGAATTGGAGAAGTGCCGCCGCCGAATTTGTGCCGCCGCCGGGCCGCGACCAGGCCGCCGGATTGTAGAAGTGCTGCCGCGGAATCCTATAGCATCATTGCATACATTTACACACACTTACAATCACACGCCCGGGCTGTGTTTACTCTACTTCGATCTCTACTCATTTCAACCGTATCGCACAGTTGTGTGGGTATTGCGCTGGGAGTTAAGAGTATAGACACTTATCGTCAATGGTTATTCCTAATCTCTACTGTACGATAGTGCAGGCTCAGCTCTGGGAATTAACTAACGGCGTTAGTGTTGATAGCACGGCCATACCTTTACGGTATCGATTAAGCTGTATCCGGTAGGAGACGCTAGTCTCTGTGAAGAGGGTACAGCTAGGCAAATCATACACAGTTCCTACCTAAACAATTATTCATGCACAAACGTACTTAAATACACAACGTACAGGTTGAAATACATTCACGCTAACACCCACAAGCTATAGGTTCGAGCCTATAGCTTTATAAATATACATCCACCCAGTCAATCGTACGATAAACGATTATCCATTCACGCCTCCATAAGCATAGTCTCTCACCACCCTGTACATATATTGAGTAATTCACGGCCAATCATAGATTACTACTGTCTCATACAGTAGTATATAAAGGGGGGATCCTTGACCAGATGCCCATCTATTGCGGATGACCATGCAGTAGTATAGAGAGAGGGTTCCTATACCAGCTGACGATACAGTAGTACAGAAGGAGGGTGCCGATTCCAGGTGCCCATACAGTAGTATAGGAAGAGGGTTACTAGACCAGGTGCCTGCCTATCCACCGTGTGTTATTGATGTCCGATCCTAGTGGACCGTGTAGCCGTGAACTCTAGCCTTGATGATTCATCCTTGGAGCCGGGCCGCGGAGTGAGTCGCCGTGAGCGGGGTCGCTGAAGCCTGGGGGTGTATTCCTACGAGGGGTGCCGTCTGCTGCTGTGGTGAGCCGTGCAATGGAATAGTCCTGCGGTGTTACAGAGAGACGGGCCGGTGCCGTAGAAGCCTTTGTACTGTGATAGTACTGTCGTGCCCAGGCCATCCGCATCCATTGACGGTTATCAACGCTTGGAGGGGCTTAGTCGTGTAAGACGAGACACGACGACGACGAGAAGTCCATACCACCCGAGGAAGAAGACCGGGGGAAGGAAGACACACGCCGGACATAACCACGGAGGGGCCTAGTCGTGTAAGACGAGACACGACGCAGTGTTCATCCATACGGGAGTGAATTAAGACCTGGGGAAGGACGATAAACGCTGGATCCTACTGCAAAGCCCTGGGGAAGGAAGATAGAAGCTGGACCCATCCATGAGAGAACCGGTCGTGACCAGACTGTGGCTGTGACCAGGCCTGCTCGCAAAATAGCTAGGGCTATCTATTTTGTATATATTTTCTATTGAACTTCGGTTAATGATAACCATAAGAGTACAGATAATTCATAGAGTAGGGATCTTCTTTGCAGGGATTGTACGCTACCACGATTCGAATCCTGTATACCTGCTCAAAGAATTATATGTCAGTATTGCATTAATTTGCTTTGGTTGTCATTACAGGTCTTCCTTTCCAACCTCCTTGATCCAGACAAGGTGACAGGTTGAATCGAACTCCCTCGTTGGCCAGGATCAGTGCCCGAGTGCGTTCCCAGTAGCCTGACAGTTTGTCTTGGGGACCCTGCGCACTCTGTGGATCTGAAACATCCATTATCCCACGTATAGAAGTAAAAACGTTTCAACTGCTTTTCAATATTGTGTCTTTGATGTTTATGTACTTCTGCTGGCAGTCCCACGAACCATTGTTTTTGTATTTATATTCTCCAATTTCAATATTTGTTCAAATAGGTGTCATATTCACATTCAGTAAGATTTGGGGAACATTTTGGTATATGATATTGGCCACCAACTGTATTGCCTATTTAGTAATCAGATCACTTGTCATTCTATGAAAAAAGGTATAGTTGCATATGTCACCCCCTTAAATGTTTTGTTGGCGGTCTCGGTGTAAGGAGGAAATTCACCTTTCTTTGATGTAAGCTGGACTCCTGTAGTCTCACGGATGTTTTTGGATTTCTTAACCCTTTGATGCAGATTTTTCCTGGAACTTATCAAAAGAATGTTGGTGGACATCCCGCACATAGGCTTTACTTCAGACTCACTTTAGCGAAGCGACAGTTGGGTTTTATTTTAATCAGGAGCGGGAGGGGAGTTTGGTTTAATGACTCACACTCGAGTTTATTTCACTTCTATCGTCACAGACAATTTTGGAGGTGGAGGAAGCCAGGACATCTGTAGAGAACCAGCGCCTGTCGGCAAGTAACTTGCAAACTATCACACATGCACCATCGGGCTCGAACCCTTGCAGGTTCAGCGGTGTGAGGCTAGCCATCACCAGAGAGCCTCACATCAGAGTGGTATTTTGTGATTTAGCATATTATACATTTATTGAATTGGGGGGTGTCTGCTAAACCCATTTTTTTCTATTTTGTCCCCAGCCATAGTAATTTCAAATATGAAATAAGTCTCCGTGATTAGCATCCCTACTCATATCCTTCCTTCGAAGATAATTGTCCGTATTTGCAAACGTGGAGAAAAATCTCCTAGCTGACTCTCATACCCCGTATTCATTACATCAGGCCAATTTCTACGATCAGATCCGAAGTGGAAACGTAGAAATTGTCTTGGTGTCGTGAAGATGGGGTGAACCTCAGCATATTCGCCACTATCAAATCCTGTGACGAACATATTTTTCCGAATATTTCGTCTCAGGCTTTGATCCTTAGTAAGAATACTGCGAGTGATGCCATCGGCTAGTAATACCGACAGTGGTACCATTGGTTAGTAATACCGCCAGTGGTACCATTGGTTAGTAATACCGTCAGTGGTACCATTGGTTAGTAATACCGTCAGTGGTACAATTGGTTACTAATACCCTCAGTGGTACCATTGGTTAGTAATACCGTCAGTGGTACCAATGGTTAGTAATACCCTCAGAGGTACCATTGGTCAGTAATACCGTCAGTGGTACAATGGTTAGTAATACCCTGAGTGGTACCGTTGTTTAATAATACCGCCAGTGGTACCAATGGTTAATAATACCCTCAGTGGTACCATTGGTCAGTAATACTGTCAGTGGTACCAATGGTTAGTAATACCCTCAGTGGTACCATTGGTTAGTAATACCGTCAGTGGAACCATGGGTTAGTAATACCATCAGTGGTACCATTGGTAGGAATACCGTCAGTGGGACCATGGGTTAGTAATACCGTCAGTGGTACCATTGGTTAGTAATACCGTCAGTGGTACCATTAGGAATACCGTCAGTGGAACCATGGGTTAGTAATACAGTCAGTGGTACCATTGGTTAGGAATACCGTCAGTGGTACCATTGGTTAGTAATACCGTCAGTGGTACCATTAGGAATACCGTCAGTGGTACCATTGGTTAGCAATAACGTCAGTGGTACTATTGGTGAGTAATACATTCAGTGGTACCATTGGTTAGGAATACCGTCAGTGGTACCATTGGTCAGTAATACCGTCAGTGGGACCATTGATTAGTAATACCGTCAGTGGTACCATTGGTTAGGAATACCATCAGTGGTACCATTGGTTAGGAATACCGTCAGTGGTACCATTGGTCAGTAATACCGTCAGTGGTACCATTGGTCAGCAATACCGTCAGTGGTACCATTACGAATACCGTCAGTGGGACCATGGGTTAGTAATACCGTCAGTGGAACCATGGGTTAGTAATACCGTCAGTGGTGCCATTGGTTAGGAATACCGTCAGTGGTATCATTGGTCAGTAATACCGTCAGTGGGACCATTTGTTAGTAATATCGTCAGTGATACCATTGGTTAGGAATACCGTCAGTGGTACCATTGGTCAGTAATACCGTCAGTGGTACCATTGGTCAGTAATACCGTCAGTGGTACCATTAGGAATACCGTCAGTGGGACCATGGGTTAGTAATACCGTCAGTGGTACCATTGGTTAGGAATACCGTCAGTGGTATCATTGGTTAGTAATACCGTCAGTGGTACCATTAGGAATACCGTTAGTGGTACCATTGGTTAGTAACACCGTCAGTGGTACTATTGATGAGTTATACATTCAGTGGTACCATTGGGTAGGAATACCGTCAGTGGTACCATTGGTCAGTAATACCGTCAGTGGGACCATTGATTAGTAATACCGTCAGTGGTACCATGGGTTAGGAATACCGTCAGTGGTACCATTGGTTAGGAATACCGTCAGTGATACCATTGGTCAGTAATACCGTCAGTGGTACCATTGGTCAGTAATACCGTCAGTGGTACCATTAGGAATACCGTCAGTGGGACCATGGGTTAGTAATACCGTCAGTGGTACCATTGGTTAGGAATACCGTCAGTGGTACCAATGGTTAGTAATACCCTCAGTGGTACCATTGACTAGTAATACCGTCAGTGGTACCAATGGTTAGTAATACCCTCAGTGGTACCATTGGTTAGTAATACCGTCAGTGGTACCACTGGTTAGTAATACCCTCAGTGGGACCAATGATTAGTAATACACTCAGTGGTACCATTGGTTAGTAATACCGTCAGTGGTACCAATGGTCAGTAATACCCTCAGTGGTACCATTGGTTAGTAATACCGTCAGTGGTACCATTGGTTGGTAATGCCGTCAGTGGTACCATTAGGAATACCGTCAGTGGTACCATTAGGAATACCGTCAGTGGTACCATTGGTTAGGAATACCGTCAGTGGTACCAATGGTCAGTAATACCATCAGTGGTACCATTGGTTAGTAATACCGTCAGTGGTACCAATGGGCAGTAATACCCTCAGTGGTACCAATGGTCAGTAATACCGTCAGTGGTACCATTGTTTAGTAATACCGTCAGTGGTACCATTGTTTAGTAATACCGTCAGTGGTACCATTAGGAATACCGTCAGTGGTACCATTGGTTAGTAATACCGTCAGTGGTACTATTGGTGGGTAATACATTCAGTGGTACCATTAGGAATACCGTCAGTGGTACCATTAGGAATACCGTCAGTGGTGCCATTGGTCAGTAATACCCTCAGTGGAACCATTGGTTAGTAATACCGTCAGGGATACCATTGGTTAGGAATACCGTCAGTGGTACCATTGGTTAGGAATACCGTCAGTGGTACCATTGGTCAGTAATACCGTCAGTGGTACCATTGGTCAGTAATACCGTCAGTGGTAACATTAGGAATACCGTCAGTGGAACCATGGGTTAGTAATAACGTCAGTGGTGCCACTGGTTAGGAATACCGGCAGTGGTACCAATGGTTAGTAATACCCTCAGTGGTACCATTGGTTAGTATTACCGTCAGTGGTACCATAGGTTAGTAATACCCTCAGTGGTACCATGGGTTAGTAATACCGTCAGTGGTACCATTGGTTAGGAATACCGTTAGTGGTACCAATGGTCAGTAATACCATCAGTGGTACCAATGGTCAGTAATACCGTCAGTGGTACCATTGGTTAGTAATACTCTCAGTGGTACCAATGGTTAGTAATACCCTCAGTGGTACCAATGGTCAGTAATACCGTCAGTGGGACCAATGGTTAGTAATACCCTTAGTGATACCAATGGTTAGTAATACCCTCAGTGGTACCATTGGTTAGTAATACCGTCAGTGGTACCAATGGTTAGTAATACCCTCAGTGGTACCATTGGTTAATATTACCGTCAGTGGAACCATGGGTTAGTAATACCGGCAGTGGTACCATTGGTTAGTAATACCGTCAGTGGTACCATTGGTTAGTAATACCGTCAGTGGTACCATTAGGAATACCGTCAGTGGAACCATGGGTTAGTAATACCGTCAGTGATACCATTGACGGTATGCCTAACCGGCGGTTAGGGTATTACTACCCTACTACGGCGATAGAGTTAGGGTATTACTAACTAATGGTAATGGTACCATTGGTTAGGAATACCGTCAGTGGTACCATTGGTTAGTAATACCGTCAGTGGTACCATTAGGAATACAATCAGTAGTACCATTGGTTAGTAATACCGTCAGTGGTACCATTGGTGAGTAATACATTCAGTGGTATCATTAGGAATACCGTCAGTGGTACCACTAGGAATACCATCAGTGGTACCATTGGTCAGTAATACCGTCAGTGG
This sequence comes from Hanleya hanleyi, assembly GCA_036873755.1. Lineage (NCBI taxonomy): Eukaryota > Metazoa > Mollusca > Polyplacophora > Lepidopleurida > Hanleyidae > Hanleya > Hanleya hanleyi. The sequence goes on from JAVTVY010015993.1 coordinate 12,328, forward strand.
GACCATTTGTTAGTAATACTGTCAGTGGTACCATTGGTTAGGAGTACCGTCAGTGGTACCTTTGGTTAGGAATACCGTCAGTGGTACCATTGGTCAGTAATACCGTCAGTGATACAATTGGTTAGTAATACCGTCAGTGGTACCATTAGGAATACAATCAGTAGTACCATTGGTTAGTAATACCGTCAGTGGTACCATTGGTGAGTAATACATTCAGTGGTATCATTAGGAATACCGTCAGTGGTACCACTAGGAATACCATCAGTGGTACCATTGGTCAGTAATACCGTCAGTGGGACCATTTGTTAGTAATACTGTCAGTGGTACCATTGGTTAGGAGTACCGTCAGTGGTACCTTTGGTTAGGAATACCGTCAGTGGTACCATTGGTCAGTAATACCGTCAGTGATACAATTGGTCAGTAATACCGTCAGTGGTACCATTAGGAATACCGTCAGTGGGACCATGGGTTAGTAATACCGTCAGTGGTACCATTGGTTAGGAATACCGTCAGTGGTACCATTAGGAATACCGTCAGTGGGACCATGGCTTAGTAATACCGTCAGTGGTACTATTGTTGAGTAATACATTCAGTGGTACCTTCGGTTAATAATAACGTTAGTGGTACCATCGGTTAGTAATGCCGTAAGTGGTACCATTGGTTAGTAATACCGTCAGTGGGACCATGGGTTAGTAATACCGTCAGTGGTACCATGGGTAGTAAAACCGCTAGTGGTACCGTTGGGTAGTAAAACCATCAGTGGTACTATTGGTGAGTAATACCGTCAGTGGCACCTTCGGTTAGTAATACCGTTAGTGGTACCATCGGTTAGTAATACCGTCAGTGGGACCATGGTTTAGTAATACCGTCAGTGGTACCTTCGATTAGTAATACCGTTAGTGGTACCATCTGTTAGTAATGGCCTAAGTGGTACCATTGGTTAGTAATACCGTCAGTCGTACCATTGGTTGGTAATACCGCCAGTGGTACCGTTGGGTAGTAAAACCGTCATTGGTACTATTGGGTAACAATGTCGTCAGTGATACGATAGGTCAGTTATACCGTCAGTGATACCATTGGTTGATAATACCGTCAGTTGTACCATTGGGCAGTGAGTGAGTAGTAGGGTTATCGTCGTTTCCAACCTTGGTTCAGTCATATCACGTCGGTGCTTACATGTGCCAAGACACGAGAGTGCTCACAGTTCCTATCACCCGGGACACTGATCAGCCCAGCCAGTACAGCACCCGGTCACCCATCGAAGTATTGACCGGGCTTAACGTTTAACTTCGGTGATCTGACGAGAACCGGTGCGTCCAACGCTATATGGTCAGTAATACCGCCAGTGTTATCACTGGTCAGCAATACCGTCAGTGGTACCATTGGTTTGTAATACCGTCAGTGGTACCATTGGTTAGTAATACCGTCAGTGGTACCGCCGGTTAGTGATACCGTCAGTGGTACCATTGGTTAGTAATACCGTCAGTGGTACCACTGGTAATTAATACCGAGAATGGTACCATTGGTTTGTAATACCGTCAGTGGTACCATTGTTTAGTAATACCGCCAGTGGTACCATTGGTTCGTAATACCTTCAGTGGTACCATTGTTTAGTAATACCGTCAGTGGTACCACTGGTAAGTAATACCGTCAGTGGTAGCATCGGTTAGTAATAGCGTCAAAAAAGTATTCAACTTATCATAACCTACTTCATTATTTCCTGCACAAAACTCCAACAGGAAATCTGTGTCTCAATTTTATAAATTTCGGGCTAGTTCTCATTCTATTGATATTTGATGAAATATTTCTTTACAAAGTCGAGCAACTCACAATTTTGAACTTTTAAGTTGAATTAAATGCCAATATAATAACAACTAGACCAAAATTGACAAAACTGAGACACCGATTTTCTATTTGCGTTGTCTTCTACAAGAAATGGTAAAGTAACTTACGATAAGTTGAATACTTCTTTTGAGAAAAGCGATTTAAAAAAAGAAGCTTCATTCATTTTTTTTTTAAATTATGTTTTGAAATTCGAATATCTTTACAAGCTACAGATTCACAGTGAACATATTTAGAGCCCTTAAGAAATGCGCTTTCAACAAATATATACATTACCAAAGCTATACGGCATGGTTTCAGCAGCATAGAGATAAATATAAGCTGGGTAAAAGTGTCTGTAAGAGGGTTCGGTATTCTAAAGTCTTAGTGCAGGATCAGGACACGAGAAGGGTATTGAACAATTTGCGTGTTCGTCCACATTTCAGCATTTCTTTTCCATAAAGCGCACGGAATTATTTTTTTTCTGGAACTTGGTTGTCCGATGTTATATATTCAGAAACATGTGTAACATACACACATCAAGCTCAGTGTGGATCTTTGGCATGGAAATCGCTAAAATTGGAAAAATGCAATCTAGCCAAAAAACCTAAACATAGCCATGGAAATTATCTCTCAGTCATGATAGAAAGATTATTCAAGAACATTCAACAAGAAGGCACCAACAGCTAAATATGTGAAAGGCTTAATAAGTCAGTTGATGTAATATTGACCAATAATGGCTAAATGTATAACAGTAGATAGCAAACTGAATGTTCAACATCAGTAGATTCTGTGAGGGAGACGAAAGGTCATTAGTGTAGGTGAACTTGATGAAAATAGTTCAAAAGAAGATCAGCTATAATATTACAGTTTATAAACGAACAGCCCAAACTAGATCAGAGATCAGTTGTCTTCAGAAAAGCGCATAATAGGCCAGAAATTGTCATCTGTTACACAACTACACAGACCGTTTTTGATTTGGTTTTGATTAATTATCTCTATTACGTAGATTGAATTCGAATTTCGGATTTATGAACAACTAATTATTACCCTGTCGCGATGTATATGTGAACCATATCTTTGCAGATTAATTGAACGGACATATTTCAGTAAATACAAGTTAGTTTGTGTCTTCCTTACCTAAACTAAAACTGCACGAATACCCGCTCCAGATGTATGATCATTGTACCCCATATTATGTATCTTATCGAGGGTATGGTTTCTTATGTCCGAGGAAGTAATGCCATTATGACATTTTGAAGAATTGTGGAAAGACGATAGGACTTTTGATATGGAAATATTGCTATAGTACAATATGCATCAGCTTGTGAGGACTATGACTTGTTAGAAACGAGTAAATACCACAGTCAGGAAAAACCTCGTAAATTTGCCATCTGACAAGCTGTAAGTGGGGGTCGATGGAGCATGAGAACATGAGAGTAGGCCCCATCAAATTGTCATGGAGTGAAACAATATATACACATCCAAATAAAGAAGTGTACGAAAAGATAGAAAGAAACCAAAGATGAGCACATGGATGACCGACTGATTGGAATGAATCAAGAAAATGAGTCGGCAGAATCTTGGTGCATAGACGTTGGCATTGCTAAGAAGATCATTGATCGAGGCTCACACTCTTGTAAACTGTAATAACGAGCGCAGCTCGCGACGGCAAAGCCGTCGCGTGAGCGAGTCTCATGGAAACGCGAGAGATTTTCCGACTTGGACAACTAACACGAACATACTAAGGCCGAAATTTCTTTCTTCACGCTGGGAAGAAAAACCTGGCGGCGACAGATTCACTCCATACATGTGAACAATAGTACAGCACGGAATGAGAGCAAGAATACATAAGAGTGCGGTGGATTGATGACATACTTACACCATAAATATCTAAATCATTAAATTACTGTATCGAGAAAATTGTTATCACAAAAAAATCGTTCAATCAAGTTGTCTACGCACTTGTCTACACCAGCGAACTCTCCGCACAGGAAGAAAACAGTGGCAAACGAAGGGTAACCGAAATCACCGCTGAAACGTGATCGCTACGAAACTCCCAGCAGAACTTTTGACAACAATACGTCGCTGACACGGTTTTTTGCCGATATTTCTAAACGCGTTCAACAGAGATGACCATACACACTTTGAAACGACTAATAAAAACGAAATGAAAAGAATATATAATGTAGTAACAATTCTCTGTTCACCATTTATATTTATTTTACTCAAATTTTATAGTACTCTTTCTCTCGCCATGGCAGAGTAGCTTACAGGTTAAAAAATTGTTGTGAGCAGTTTGCCTTCATGTCGTCTGCACAGATCACAACAACAACAAGGCGGAGAAACAGAGATCTAAAATAAACAACTCCGATTCTCCGTGAATTTTTGGTTCCATCTTTGAAGATGTACATAAAAATTATCGACATGAGTGCAATCTGATGTTTCATACAAGGGACGGCTTGCACGACCAGAAAACACTGTAGGGTAAACGTGTTTTTTTCGCCGATTGTCCACGTCAGGACGATTCGGCTTTGAAAAGCATCTGCTTCTCTTCAATTTTGAATACCCATCATGTTTGCGACAGGGAACTTATCTTGGCTACCGGATGGAAATTACACACTCAATCTGAATAGCTGGAAATTACAAACTCAACCTGAATAGTCTGCATGAAATTTGCGGTGTCGGTCTAATCTCCAAAAATGGGTCACATTAAATGCCAAAATGTGCCGATAGGGGCCGTAAATGATTTTCAACAAAATGCAGTTATTTTCAACATTAGACTTGTTGAGTATGTGAAAATAGCTTGGCAGATATTTTCTACGTCGAGGGAGATAGTTATTTCACTGAAAGTGATAATTGCTACATATACCAAATAAGATCCATCTTTCATGTAACATGATGGTAAATTTCAGTAAATTTTTCATGGAAGACCAAACCAAATTAACCTCTGCAAAGCAACAAAATTGCCTCTACTGTGAATTTTTGTCTCATTTATCACGATATCAAGATGGTTTTACTCTTATATGAAGGTCAAATGCACATTAACTAATTTTTCTGCCAAAAATTATCGCACAAGATCAAGTAGAACTTGTCATAATTTATTATTCCTTCTCAAGATGGGTAACTTCCATGTTGATTCATAGACGTTCGCCATGTTGTTTTGGAGTGACACGACAAAGTCAAAACACAAGATTAACCTCGCCACCAGGGGCCGCTTTCCGCTGGAAAATGGCCGCTCCAAGGAAGAGGGAGGACAGGACCTGGTTTCGAGATTGCAAGGAGATAACAGTTCTGAATTAAAAAGCCTCTACCATTAATGTTCCCTTCGAAGCACTATGAAGCGTTCTCAGGATTGGTTGATGCTCACCTTTTTTCACTTCAAGCCTGTTAGATCTTTCAAGCGACATATCCAGATAAGATAAGATTTAATTTGCATTAGATCGAAACAATCTGCTCAACGACTCTCGATCCAATAAGTGGAATAAGAACTGAGATATCCAAAACAGATATTAATCATTTTTGTGGTACAATTAAGATAATTTGTACCAAATCTGATTACAAACAATCTATACCAGTATATGTTTCGGGGGTAGTCTAAATTCCAGAAAGAAGTCATTTGCCAGTTATACTGAAAAGGAAAGGGAATAGAAGGAAATCTTTATTTACGGAAAGAAAGACGTTTTTACTGCAGCAGTTCTTATCATGATAATGTATGGCAATGCAAATTGGAAACCATTCCACTGATTCCCAGACATCATTCTAATCCCACTTTGACTAGACCTATCTCGGGGAACCGATGCAGGGACATATTTGGGAGAAGAATGTGCTCAAAATTATGTGACGTCCTTCAGGAATTCGGCGATTTAAATTTCATAGATTAAATAACAATTGACAATTTAAATCGGCGTTGAAGAAATTAACATCAAACTCATTAGAGAGTAAATATCTTCAGGATAGGTGTACACTGTCAACCAGATAAGCTGTTTTCGGGATTGGGGGGATTAAAGCCAAGATATCATGATGGCCATCACATCAGCATAAGCTATATCTATCTCCCTCCTGAGACTTTGGTGGGTCACATAGAGCTCACATCCATATGGGCCACACGATTATGGTGCCATCTATGGCAAGTAAAAGTATAGGATTGTCAGTCAGATGGGAGTAGAGCTTCGCATAAGGACTGTCATCTTTTTTCTTGACATGACCTGACAGCACTCCGTGCAAAAATTGATTATGAATTAGGCAAAGCCAGATGCGAACGAAAAAATTATTCTACGTTTACGAGGGGCTCTTATCATTGATATGGATTAGGCACAAGGCTAGAAACAAAGCAGAATTAATCTGCGCTCGTCTCTAGGATTTGCCTAATTCATATTATAGTTATTTTACGCTGCAATAAGAACTCAGTGCACCCCAAAGCCATTTCCCAACCAAGAGAGATTGTAATATAGGTTAGACTTCACTATTAGGTGTGTATAGATACCGCAGAAAACAGGGCGTCTGCTGATTGGCTGCTATTCATCCCAGGAAGGAATGGTTGGTATCATATATATTGAAATTCATTTCGGATTATTTGACAAATCAAAATATACAAAAAAGCTGGAACAGTGTCTGCAGACAGCAACATTGTGACAGCTTTTTGTCGGGTACCCCCATGATGTAAGTAAGGAATTTTAATAGTATTTTCACACCTTAAGGCAGATTTTAACATTTTTTTGTTGTTGTTGAAAACTGCTGCCGATGCATTCTTGGGCATTTGCAATCTTCTTATTAACTGTTTTCAGTTGTAAACAAAGGACTCGAAAGGCTTGAATGGGGCCGAAAGTGGAAATCTTGTTCATTAATGAGTTGTCGGAGCTCGCCGCATTGTTCGAATGGCATGACATTGCTGTTTGGGCTTTTATACATTCTTAGACTTGTCTTTGAGCTTTTTAACACTTATCCAATTAGTCGGCCAATATCATGAGCATTGTGGTTGAAATGATCATCACCTAGATTCCAGTCTAACCCAAGCTTTCCATCGGTTGACAGAACCCCTCCAATTTGAGGATCTTAACTTGAAGTTTATATGCACCATATTTCATGGTCATAGTTCTTAGTTATACCAGTTTTTGTGTGATAATAGCCTGGTTTGTCAGCATTTTTGCCAGAGTAATCATTTTGCAATTCAATATTTTCATCACCATTTAGTGTATGAAGTTTAAATATGGACTTTTGGGATGAAGGATAGGGGGTGGGGTGCATTTTTTTCTGACAACTGCATTGTGGTATATGTGAAGATCCACCTGTATCTATTAGCTGACAGATACATGATGAAATAGTGTAGGGAACCATAGAATATATCTTTCCATGGTCTTTATCTGAAGATATTGAGGTATTTATTGAGATTAGATGATACAAGGAAATGTTGCATTTTTGCACAATTTGAGATATGGCTGCATACTGGTATCTTTGCAACTGCTGGACCAAGGGTGCTAATATTTGCCCATTTGTGTGCCACTATATCCCCAACTTCACCACAGAAATACGAATAATATTGGGTGATTTTTGTCTACTTGTAGGTTAGACTTCACTATTAAGTGTGTATAGCAGAAAACAGGGCGTCTGCTGATTGGCTGTTATTCATCCCAGGAAGGAATAACTGGTATCATATATATTGAAATTCTCTTTGGATTATTTGACAAATCAAAATATACAAAAAAGCTGGAACAGTGTCTGCAGACAGCAACATTGTGACAGCTTTTTGTCGGGTACCCCATGGTGTTTTAGGGCATTTTGTTTTTCTGCCGGGTGATTGTCTATGATGGCGGCTGGTTCGAAATCGAGCCGCTCATCATATGTTCAAATTGCCGATAAATTTGACAGAACAAATCAGTCTAGGTCAAGGTAGGTCATTTGTTGCAACGAAATATTGGGAATAGGTTTTTCTGGAGATGTGCTGGCCAAATTTACTACATAATAAATAAGGAATTTTAATAGTATTTTCACACCTATACTCCTACTGTGGAAGAGGTACTTTGGATACCAATATTTCAGTGTCAACTGACGAAGCCCAGAATAACAGCGCGAATGCAAATCATAGCAGTTGAGTATTAGTATAAATGACTGTTCTCAACTGGTTTTACTGAACTAGTAACCATTCCATTTTCCTTATCTGGAGCACACTCGGAATCGGTGGATCAATAACATCAACTCTCAGGAAGATGCATAAACAATCGATGGAGCAAGATTTATTGTGGAGAATTCTTCTGAAAATCTACCATGTGCTGATTTCATTGATTAGGGCCTCGTGCTGAGTCACTCTGTGAGATATATGGTGTTGTTGAGAAAGGGTATAATGTTGGATATATGGGGATGCTAGAAAGATCGCATTATAAGAGATTCACAGGCTCGACACCGAAACGTAGATTTGTATTGTTACGTTATCCATTGTCTGTCTCTGTAATATTCCCAGGCATAGTATAATGAAGCAACAGACGGATAACAACCCTATGTGATGTATATACTGAATGCTCTGTTGTTTCCAACTTTTTCAGTACAGTCATTAAATGTTGGTGTCAGAATGTATGAAAGGTCCAGTGGCACTTACTTATGCATACAACAGAGATAGGCTATGACATCACTTTTGCATAGGTTTCCACCTTATTGACACTTTGCGAAGGCATGGTAAATGATAAGCCTTTAAGTTACAGACATCCTGACGTTGTTTGAAATCGTCAGTGTTCTTATCAAGCAGGACCCTCGGATAGAATAAGATAGCCAATTTTACGGTTATGTCTTCCATGTATGTCAAACAGTGGATGAACCATCGTGATTATATTATGGTTTCAACAAGCTTAAAACTAAAGTGTTGAAACTTACTCGTAAAGTGTTGAAATAACCCTTTAAGTGTGTCCACAGGGACTGCTCTTTACGTGTTGTCCCTGTGGACACACTTAAAGGGTTATTTCAACACTTTACAAGTAAGTTTCAACACTTTAGTTTTAAGCGTGAAGTGATGTCATGGCAATTTTTATTATGCTGCACTATTCTATGATGAACACTCCGACGTATTCTCTGTTGACAGTTTGGCAGTCTCATTCCAGTCCATACCAAATCCATTAAATTTTTCGCATCCCAAATTGGTGCTCAAACTACCCCGGCTTATTTGACTGAAAATCAGTTCCATTGTCTGAACACGGGATGCACTTAGTGTCATATTATATCTTAGTCTGAACGGATTCACTTGCTGCGGAATTGTGCTTAATTGGCCCTATTCTTTTAGTACGGTATTCAACTGAACTAAATATAGGTGAAAATGGATGTAGGTTATGAGGCTATTATGACATCATGATGACGTCTTGTCTCGAAAATTCTGGTAAGTCCATTACTTCGATAGGCCACTGAGTCAGCTTTCCATTCATAAACAGTTTGCTACAACAGTGGTACATTTGACGATGTTAAAAGGAGGAAGTGTATCCCAACCCCCAAATCCAAAGTGTCTCTGTATGTTGTTGGGGGTACCTATCTTTGCGATCTCACCTGGGATACAACACATATCTCGAATCGTTAGATTCTTGGTACGTGCTTTAGAATAGGTTTACCGGAAGACTATTCTGTGAAGTCATATGACGCAGTCAGTATGTCGGCACCTCTTCCCACTTCCCTTATATGTGTTGTAATTTGTCATTAAGCTTCTTCATAATAACTTTAAATGACTACTTAAGTAGTGAGAGGAAGAGGTCTGCCGACATTTTTTCATGACATGCATTATTCTATCATCGCTAAAACCAGGGGTATCTCTATCCTAGATGGCACTCATGGGCAGTGTATCGTGTTCAACGAAAACACAGCTGTAAAGCAACATCCTACATATATTGTTCACCGCGACCATGGCGACCGCGACAAGAGATTAGAACACATCATAACTTGTGGGATACCCGGTGGGAGATGAACACGCACATTTTCAACAACCATGAACATTAATAAATATAAAGAAAAGATGGTTTAAAACAAAATCTATTTGAAGGAAAAATATACCCATTTTCATCCACCATAGTAGTATAGAAAATTGATTTCGAGTCGTATTTTGCCGGGGGAGATAACTCTTGGTGGCAGTAGGTGGCGTTGTTTCTCAAGAGACCAAAAACTACCTACAACACAGAAGAGTTCCAATCTATGGGGAGGTAACTCTGGGTGACTATAGTTCCGGCAAAGGGCCCCTGGACATGTATTCTTTCGCGGTGATGCGGTCTGGCGGTAATGCGGTCGCGGAAGAAAGCTTCCGCGGAGAAAAAGTAGTCCCCAGACTTCAAATACGCTGCATGGTCCGATTGGGTCGAGTGAGGTATCAAAGTGAAGCATTCGTGAAGGGGCATCCAGTCATGGGTGGGTGCATGTAAAATTAGGATTTTCCCCGAAACTATAAAAAGCGGAACACGGACTTTATCCCTAAAATAGGAAAAAACACCTATCAACCCTAGCCAAAAGGGCTAACATCGGGCCCCGGGCTTATCGGGGCCTGCCTATCAAGTCAATGGGGTGGGTGCGTGTAAAATTAGGATTTTTTCCCCGAAACTATAAAAAGCGGAACACGGACTTTGCCCCTAAAATAGGGGAAAACTCCTATCAACTCTAGCCAAAAGGGCTAATATCGGTCCCCGGGCTTATCGGGGCCTGCATATCAAGTCAATGGGGTGGGTGCATGTAAAATTAGGATTTTTTTCCGAAAATATAAAAAGCGGAACACGGACATTACCCCTACAATATGGGTCTGTATTATACAATATAAGAGAAAATGTCAATTTTTTTCGTGGGCTTTTCTATGGCTTGTGGGGTCTCGATTTTCTCGTCTCGCCAAGAAAATGACAATAGGAAGGGTCCCGGAGCGAATCGGTGAAATTTTTGGGAAAAGTCACCGAGGTCTGTATATAGGCTCATACTGGCTATATGGGGGTATAGGTTCAACCTGGGAAATTCACACACGTTCATTGTGATATGGGTTGCTTGGATTTGTTTTTCACGTCTCGTCATTTAGAACACGATGGGAAGGGTCCCGGAGCGAAACGGTGAAATTTTTGGAAAAGTACCATATAGCCCATATAGCTCCATACTGGCTATGGGGATATAGGTCCATCCTGGGAAATTCACACACGTTCATTGTGATATGGGTTGTGGGGTCTTGTTTTTCTCGTCTCGTCATTTAGAACACGATGGGAAGGGTCCCGGAGCGAAACGGTGAAATTTTTGGAAAAAGCTCACCGAGGCCTGGGTAGGCCCATAGGCTGGCTATGGGGTATAGGTCCAACCTGGGAAATTCACACACGTTCATTGTGATATGGGTTGTTTGGTCTTGTTTTTCACGTCTCGTCATTTAGAACACGATGGGAGGGGTCCCGGAGCGAAGCGGTGAAATTTTTGGAAAAAGTTCACCGAGGCCTGGGTAGGCCCATAGGCCTATACTGCATGGCTATGGAGGTATAGGTCCATACGGGGTGAACGTTTTGGGGTCTAGGTGAGCCCCTTATGATCCTATGGTGTCGTATGAGGTCTTATTTTGAAGCTGCCGTGGAGTTTGTAATGTATCGACTAATGGTTCGTCCGTGTGCAATAGTCTGCGCATGCGCAGTCTGGCCGTAGTATAAAAAGCAGGCATTTTGGGGGGTATGTGGCGGTTTGTTTGGGGTAGAGATGGACCGCTATGGGTCCGAATGGGTTGTGGGAGGTGTCAAAGTGAAGCTTGTGTGGGGCAGAGTCAGAATGGCGTGTTTTTAAGTGCAAGTCGCGTCAATCTGCGCATGCGCAGTTGGGTGTAGTAAGTAAAGTGGCCATTTTGGGGGTGCGTGGAGGTGAGTTTGGGGTAGAGATGGACCATCCTCGGTCCGAATGCGTCCTGGGAGGTGTCCTTTTGTAGCTCTCGGGATGTAGACCCCGATTTGGGGCTGTTCACAGCATCTGTGACGTCATCGATGACGTCATCAGTACGAGTAGTAGCGAAAGTGTGCATTTTGGGGCAGTGAAGGAAGGTATTTGGGGTAGAGATGCTCCATCCTCAGTCCGAATGCGTCGTGTGGGGTGTCATCTTGTAGTTCTCGGGGTGCAAACCCCGATTTGGGGGCTGTCCACAGCATCTGTGACGTCATTGGTGACGTCATCAGTAGGAGTAGTAGCGAAAGTGAGCATTTTGGGGCAGTGAAGGAAGGTATTTGGGGTAGAGATGCTCCATCCTCAGTCCGAATGCGTCGTGTGGGGTGTCATCTTGTAGTTCTCGGGGTGCAGACCCCGATTTGAGGGCTGTCCACAGCATCTGTGACGTCATTGGTGACGTCATCAGTAGGAGTAGTAGCGAAAGTGAGCATTTTGGGGCAGTGAAGGATGTTATTTGGTGTAGAGATGGACCATCCGCGGTGCGAATGCGTCATGGGAGATGTAATGTTGTAGCTCTCGGGGTATCGACTCCAATTTGAGGGGTATCCACAGCATCTGTGGCGTCATTGGTGACGTCATCAGTACGAGTAGTAGCGAAAGTGGGCATTTTTTAGCAGTGAAGGATGTTATTTGGTGTGGAGATGGACCATCCGCGGTGCGAATGCGTCGTGTGAGGTGTCATCTTGTAGCAACGCCCACCAACGCCATTCTTAATGCTTCGACGGCCTGGTGAAATAGCTCAGAAGCTCTGATATTCCATGGAATTGTCACTAATTCTTCGAAACGCAGTGACGCCCGTCAACGCCCGTCGTTACACCTTAACACTCTATCATAACGCCATGATATAGACCGGAGAGAGAACAACAACAGCAACAACAACAAGATTGACACATGAGAGAACAACAACAACAAGAAGTTTTTTTCATATAGCTTATTCTCCCCAATGTTACATCATGCCCACGCTGGGGGAGCCGCGTTGAGTATATTTACAATTCAAGAAGATTCTTGTCCAATCAGAGGCCACCATTTGCATCTCTCATATTCGTTCCTGTCCGTTAGATGTATTCTTGTCCAATCAGAAGTCTCCATTTCAGAAAGTTCCTTCTTCGGTCATGTTCGCTATGAACCGTTTATTCTAATCATCATCGGGCAGGCCAGGATACCGTTGAGGCCACATATCCTCAGATAGTTGTTTGTGCATTCTGAGTATCTATCAGTGCATCGGTGAATACATTCATCCGATGGGAAGATTCCGTAATTTTGTCACGAAAACGTAACATTGGTGACCCTCTCTACGACCCACTTGGTGTTGTGGCGCTGTTGATAGGCCCATTCCAAGACATCCAATTGGTCCACTTGGTCCAGCATGGGCTCTAGCGACGCCCGGTTAATGATGGTACACGGTTGGTCAAATACCTGAGTGTTACTGCTCGAGTAAAAGTATCGGACTTGGTCTGACTCCTTATGCTGCAGCACATAACCAAACGCCCGATTCAATTTGAAGGACGTAGCTTGGTCATTGAAGATGGCTTTCACGTAGCTGCGTAGACGGGCGATGTTGGTCAGTCGGAAATTGTAGATATCTTGAATAGGGCGATGACGGTGGAAACAGTGCCGTATCATGGGCCAATGGCGCCGATAGATGTCACTCACTGGATGATCTTCGGGTAAGAGATCGCTGGGAACATCCACCGCATCTTCCAGAAAATGTTCGTTGTTGTCAGGCGTATGACTGGGAACAGTAATGCTAGGGACCGACTGGATATCTAGGCTCTTCTGAACTGTGGGCATAGGCGGGCTCTCCGTGATCGCATCACCAGTGGCATTCGTCTCTACGGGCTCATCTTCACTAGGTCCGACCCTCCTGGGTGCCTCTTTAGTGGGAAGTTGTCGCTCATACCGTGGTGACGGACCATGAATCAAACGTTGGTGCTGTTTTAACTGACTGGGTCGTTTGAAGAGTTGACCACATTCATTACATTGTTCCTTCGCGCCCTCGTGGAGTGAGCGTTCGTGGCGCAGTAAAGCATCTTCCCGATTAAATGACCGTGCGCAGGTTATACAAGTATATAGTGTACCGTTGTGGATGGAGTAAACAGCTTCTGGCAAGCTGTGCAAGAGAACATACCGGCTGTGGATCTGGAAATGATGAATGCCGTAAAAATTGCCACTTTTATACGTTTTTCCGTGACATTCGTGTCTTTTCGGCAACCTCTGTGTCTCTTCGGTCACCTCCGTGTCTTTTTGGTGACGTCCGTGACTCTTCGGGCACCTCCGTGTCTATTTGGTAACCTCCGTGACATCTTCGGTGACCTCCGTGACATCTTCGGTAACCTCCGTGTCTCTCCGGGCACCTCCGTGACATCTTCGGTCACCTCCGTGTCTTTTCGGTTACAACACATATAAGGGAAGTGGGAAGAGGTGCCGACATACTGACTGCGTCACATGACTTCACAGAATAGTCTTCTGGTTAACCTATTCTAAAGCACATACCAAGAATCTAACGATTCGTGATATGTGTTTATCTCAGCAACGCTTTTATTGTACCTGTTCATGTGGCAACTTGGATGATATGACCACACGGCCCCTAGCACCGGCATAAGCGGTATTAGATACAAATCCAGAGAGCTATGATGGAAATGCTCTGACAACTCGTATACTGGTAATTGGTGAGCTGTTTTGCTGTGACAACTCGTACATTGGAGATTGGTGAGCTGTATCGTCGTCAGATGTAAATGACGGCAATTAACACAAAAGACTAGTCTGTAAGGCCCGATGTCGACCCAGCATCAACTTCCCACAAATGCCAACATATATCAAAGACCAAAAGGTCTGTACAGGGGGCGGGCCTCGGGGACGAAACGTCCACCAGCAGAATCTCGCCATATACAGGTAAAAATTACAACACATATAAGGGAAGTGGGAAGAGGTGCCGACATACTGACTGCGTCACATGACTTCACAGAATAGTCTTCTGGTTAACCTATTTCAAAGCACATACTAAGAATCTAAAGATTCGTGATATGTGTTGTATCTCAGGTACGCTTTTATTGTACCTGTTCATGTGGCAACTTGGATGATATGACCACTCGGCCCCTAGCACCGGCATAAGCGGTATTAGATACAAATCTAGAGAGCTATGATGGAAATGCTCTGACAACTCGTATACTGGTAATTGGTGAGCTGTTTCGCTGTGACAACTCGTACATTGGAGATTGGTGAGCTGTATCGTCGTCAGATGTAAATGACGGCATTTAACACAAAAGACTAGGCTGTAAGGCCCGATGTCGACCCAGCATCAACTTCCCACAAATGCCAACATATATCAAAGACCAAAAGGTCTGTACAGGGGGCGGGCCTCGGGGACGAAACGTCCACCAGCAGAATCTCGCCATATACAGGAAAAAATTACAACACATATAAGGGAAGTGGGAAGAGGTGCCGACATACTGACTGCGTCACATGACTTCACAGAATAGTCTTCTGGTTAACCTATTCTAAAGCACATACCAAGAATCTAACGATTCGTGATATGTGTTGTATCTCAGGTACGCTTTTATTGTACCTGTTCATGTGGCAACTTGGATGATATGACCACACGGCCCCTAGCACCGGCATAAGCGGTATTAGATACAAATCTAGAGAGCTATGATGGAAATGCTCTGACAACTCGTATACTGGTAATTGGTGAGCTGTTTCGCTGTGACAACTCGTACATTGGAGATTGGTGAGCTGTATCGTCGTCAGATGTAAATGACGGCATTTAACACAAAAGACTAGTCCTGTAAGGCCCGATGTCGACCCAGCATCAACTTCCCACAAAATGCCAACATATATCAAAGACCAAAAGGTCTGTACAGGGGGCGGGCCTCGGGGACGAAACGTCCACCAGCAGAATCTCGCCATATACAGGAAAAAATTACAACACATATAAGGGAAGTGGGAAGAGGTGCCGACATACTGACTGCGTCACATGACTTCACAGAATAGTCTTCTGGTTAACCTATTCTAAAGCACATACCAAGAATCTAACGATTCGTGATATGTGTTGTATCTCAGACACGCTTTTATTGTACCTGTTCATGTGGCAACTTGGATGATATGACCACACGGCCCCTAGCACAGGCATAAGCGGTATTAGATAGATTGGTTGTTTGGGAGAGGAAGGTTTTTTGCAGTTTGAGTTTTTATGGAGTGGTGATTTGTTTAACGTGGGCTTTATATTGTTCTGCCAGTGACAGCTGTGGGGATATATTCATGTGTGCCATCACGTATATGTAGTGGAGGTTAAATTGTATTTGGTTTTGTTGTACAGGATGTTTATTTCAAGCATTGTGGAATTGAGCTTTTGAATTTCTGTTTTGTTGTACAGCATGTTTATTTGGAGAACTGTGAAATTGAGTTCTGGACCCAAATTGTTGCTAATATGCTGTGTAATGTAATGTGTATTTGGAAATATTGTTTTGGAGTTATCGTGTGTGTTGGAGAACTCCGGTGTGCGTCGAACACTGGTTTATGTTGTGGCATTGTATGTGTTATGTGTGAAGAACCCCGGTGTGTGTTGAGCACTGTGGTTTACGCTGCGGCGTTGTACGTGTAGCGTGTGAACTCCGGTGTGCGTCGGACACTGGTTTATGTCCTGGCATTGTATGTGTAGTGTGTAATGGACCCCGGTGTGTTGAGCACTGTGGTTTACGTTGTGGCGTTGTACGTGTAGCGTGTGCACTCCGGTGTGCGTCGAACACTGGTTTATGTTGTGGCATTGTATGTGTAGTGTGTGGAAAACACTGGTTTGTGCTGCGGCGTCGCACGTGTAATATGGGAGAAACTCTGGTGTGAGTTGGATGTTCGAAGATTGTGATTTGCGCTGCGGCGTTGTACTTGTAAGTTGTGGGAGATTATGATGCGTTGTGATGAACTAGGTGTGTTTATGTAATCTGTGTGAGGAAACCAGGTGCTGGGCGCCTGGGTTCGATGCTTTCTGTGTGAAGATTCTGTGTGGTGGATATACGCGTCACTCGCGTTTCTATGTGACTTCTGTTGAGATTGTATAACTATGTTCTTTGTGGGTTTTTCTGTGTGTGTTAAGCTGTGTGGTATGTTCATGAAAGTCTATGTGAGAATGAAAGTTTAACATATGGAGTGACATGGAGAATATATAGTATGGGAATATGCAGTGCGGTTGGCCATGTCGGAGACCTGGGATTGGGGAGTGTGGCCAGCTCCCTACCCTGCCTTCGTCATGGAACACTTTCGGGAGTTTTCTCTGAACCGTCATGCAATGCGTGTTATAATTTATCATGAATTCGGTGGAGTAAGAGAGCCACCACTCGGGGAGTGAATACATCGTCATTATTTGATTATAGTCTCAACCCTGTTTTAGTTATGAGCTCAACGATTTTGTGAGTGTGAGCTTGATACCTGTGGAGGTGTAGCAATTATGGTTATGTTATTCCTCTGCAGACATTCTCTCTGATGGGGTAGCCGTTTGCGAGAGCGTATGTACATTGGGATCAGTGGCTTGTAGTGCGCACACACGTTTCTGACTCTTCGTGCGTACGCCCTTGAGGGGCCCTTCCACTCGAAATTGTTGGCTGCTGACGACTGCGAGCCTTGAAATTATTAGGGGAGGGAGAATGGGGAGCTCAATATAATCTGGACAGCCAGTAGTTTAGAGGCTTGTTCCAGTAGTGGATTTTATGACGGACTGGTGCTTATTGTGGCCATGTAGCTGGCCTGCCAATTTATAGTCTAGATACCAGTCCTGGTTTGGATAATGTTCTCGTATTTATTGCGGCCATGTAGCTGGTAGGCTGGCCTGCAGAGTATATTTTTAAGAATTAAAGTGAGCAGTTCCATGCGGCCGATTGTATTTATTTGGGCCGTAAAGCTGGTAGGCTGGCCCGCCGATTATATTTTTGAGAAATAAATTGATCAGTCCCATGAGACTGACTATTTGAACGAGATTTTTAGTGGGTTTGGGTGTAATTATAGACAGTCTGGTAATAACACTGCACTAGTGGGATGGTTTACCATTTTATTGAAGTTGGGTATTTTTAAAGAGCAGTGTACTTTTGTACACTGCAAGTTACGCATTTTGACACATGTGATCTAACATGGAGAATTCACGTCTTTGTCTCGTATTTTAGTAATAGTTGTCAAGGCTGGACGGCTGGTTTTATACGGGCGAAGTAATATCTTCGCCAAAAAGAAAACAGGGAGAGGTGTTGCAGGGATAGCTTTACGATCCAAACTGCTAGCCCTGTTACCTCGAAATAAATCGTACATGCCAGGAGATTGCCTCATTCGGGCAGAACTGCTCCAAACCGGTTTTGGCCTGAAGCTGGAACTTGAGCAATCTACGTGCATACTCTGATATCGTCAGATAGGGACTGAAACTGAGAGAGATAGGACGTGATTCGGGTGGTGGAGGGACAATTTTAACGGGGGATATTTTAGGTCTATATCGCAGTAGGTGTTGCTAGTCGAGGCATACACCAATGCTACGACATCTGGTCACATGACTTCACAGAATAGTCTTCTGGTTAACCTATTCTAAAGCACATACCAAGAATCTAACGATTCGTGATATGTGTTGTATCTCAGGTACGCTTTTATTGTACCTGTTCATGTGGCAACTTGGATGATATGACCACACGGCCCCTAGCACCGGCATAAGCGGTATTAGATACAAATCCAGAGAGCTATGATGGAAATGCTCTGACAACTCGTATACTGGTAATTGGTGAGCTGTTTCGCTGTGACAACTCGTACATTGGAGATTGGTGAGCTGTATCGTCGTCAGATGTAAATGACGGCATTTAACACAAAAGACTAGCCTGTAAGGCCCGATGTCGACCCAGCATCAACTTCCCACAAAATGCCAACATATATCAAAGACCAAAAGGTCTGTACAGGGGGCGGGCCTCGGGGACGAAACGTCCACCAGCAGAATCTCGCCATATACAGGAAAAAATTACAACACATATAAGGGAAGTGGGAAGAGGTGCCGACATACTGACTGCGTCACATGACTTCACAGAATAGTCTTCTGGTTAACCTATTCTAAAGCACATACCAAGAATCTAACGATTCGTGATATGTGCTGTATCTCAGGTACGCTTTTATTGTACCTGTTCATGTGGCAACTTGGATGATATGACCACACGGGCCCTAGCACCGGCATAAGCGGTATTAGATACAAATCTAGAGAGCTATGATGGAAATGCTCTGACAACTCGTATACTGGTAATTGGTGAGCTGTTTCGCTGTGACAACTCGTACATTGGAGATTGGTGAGCTGTATCGTCGTCAGATGTAAATGACGGCATTTAACACAAAAGACTAGCCTGTAAGGCCCGATGTCGACCCACCATCAACTTCCCACAAAATGCCAACATATATCAAAGACCAAAAGGTCTGTACAGGGGGCGGGCCTCGGGGACGAAACGTCCACCAGCAGAATCTCGCCATATACAGGAAAAAATTACAACACATATAAGGGAAGTGGGAAGAGGTGCCGACATACTGACTGCGTCACATGACTTCACAGAATAGTCTTCTGGTTAACCTATTCTAAAGCACATACCAAGAATCTAACGATTCGTGATATGTGTTGTATCTCAGGTACGCTTTTATTGTACCTGTTCATGTGGCAACTTGGATGATATGACCACACGGCCCCTAGCACCGGCATAAGCGGTATTAGATACAAATCTAGAGAGCTATGATGGAAATGCTCTGACAACTCGTATACTGGTAATTGGTGAGCTGTTTCGCTGTGACAACTCGTACATTGGAGATTGGTGAGCTGTATCGTCGTCAGATGTAAATGACGGCATTTAACACAAAAGACTAGTCTGTAAGGCCCGATGTCGACCCAGCATCAACTTCCCACAAATGCCAACATATATCAAAGACCAAAAGGTCTGTACAGGGGGCGGGCCTCGGGGACGAAACGTCCACCAGCAGAATCTCGCCATATACAGGAAAAAATTACAACACATATAAGGGAAGTGGGAAGAGGTGCCGACATACTGACTGCGTCACATGACTTCACAGAATAGTCTTCTGGTAACCTATTCTAAAGCACATACCAAGAATCTAACGATTCGTGATATGTGTTGTATCTCAGGTACGCTTTTATTGTACCTGTTCATGTGGCAACTTGGATGATATGACCACACGGCCCCTAGCACCGGCATAAGCGGTATTAGATACAAATCCTAGAGAGCTATGATGGAAATGCTCTGACAACTCGTATACTGGTAATTGGTGAGCTGTTTCGCTGTGACAACTCGTACATTGGAGATTGGTGAGCTGTATCGTCGTCAGATGTAAATGACGGCATTTAACACAAAAGACTAGTCTGTAAGGCCCGATGTCGACCCAGCATCAACTTCCCACAAAATGCCAACATATATCAAAGACCAAAGGTCTGTACAGGGGGCGGGCCTCGGGGACGAAACGTCCACCAGCAGAATCTCGCCATATACAGGAAAAAATTACAACACATATAAGGGAAGTGGGAAGAGGTGCCGACATACTGACTGCGTCACATGACTTCACAGAATAGTCTTCTGGTTAACCTATTCTAAAGCACATACCAAGAATCTAACGATTCGTGATATGTGTTGTATCTCAGGCACGCTTTTATTGTACCTGTTCATATGGCAACTTGGACTTGGACACGCACACACACTGTCACCTCCGTAACTACCCGGCTGTTCCCGTGTAAACCCGGATGGATCTCCGTGTCTCTTCGGTGACCTCCGTGACATCTTCGGTCACCTCTGTGTCTCTTCGGTGACCTCCGTGACATCTGCGGTCACCTCCGTGTCTCTTCGGTCACCTCCGTAACTACCCGGCTGTTCCCGTGTAAACCCCGATGTACCCGTGTGGAACACACAGCTAAAGGACCCGGATAGACGTACCCGGATGTGGGCGCGGACGTCATTGACAAGAGTCCGGATGTACAAGAACCCGAATGTACCCGGATGTAAAAGTTCCCGGATGTAAAAGTGCCCGGATGTTTACGAATGTTCCACCATTCCGGACTTCTATCAGGTCCATGTCCAGAAGCTCTCATGTCCTGTATGTGAATAGTCATAATGTGTGTGTATGCATGTGTGTATGCGTCTGTGAGCGTGTGTGTGTATGTGTATGTGTGTGTGTGTGTGCGTGTATGTGTATGCGTGTGTGTATGCGTGCGTGTGTATACGCGTCTGTGTATGCGTGTGTTTGCGTGTGCGTGAGTGTATGCATGTGTGTATGCATGTTTGTATATGCGTGTGTGTGTGTGCGTGCGTGTGCGTGTGTGTGTATGCAGCATGTGTGTGTGTGTATACGTCTGTGTGTATGTGTGTGTGTCGCCGAGTGCCATGATACAGACCGATGAGAGGAATAAAGACCCACACATTCACAAGTGTTCCTATTGTCCGGAAGTAACCTTTGACCCCTGCGCTGCTCGGAAGTGACGTCATCGTACGCAGGCGCACACACACACACACATACATGGTGCACCCTGTACCCTATAGCCTGTAGGGCATAGGGTACACCAGGATATCAGGAACTGACCTTTGACCCCTGCGCGCAATTTTTATCCGGTATTGCTAGCGCACGCAGGGGTCAAAGGTCAGTTCCTGGTATCCTGGTGTACCGTATACCCTACGGGTTATAGGGTACAGGATGCACCATGTATGTGTGTGTGATTGCGCCTGCTTACGATGACGTCACTTCCGAGCAGCGCAGGGGTCAAAGGTTACTTTCGGACTATAGGAACACTTGTGAACGTGTAGATCTTTCTTCCTCTCATCGGTCTGTATCATGGCACTCGGCGACACACACACCCACACACAGACGTATACACACCCATGCTGCATAGACACACACGCACACGCACACACACACACACACGCACACGCATACACACATGCATATACACACGCACACGCACACACACGCATACACACACGCGTATACACACGCACGCATACACACACGCATACACACACGCGTACACACACTCGCAAGCACACACACATACATACAGAGACATTCATACACATGTATACACACACGCATACGCTGGCATACACACACGCACACACACATACACACATACACCGAGACCCACACACACATACACATAGACTCATACACACACGCACACACACACACGCGTAAACACACTCGCAAGCACACACACATACACACACAGAGGCATACACACACACACACACACGCACACACGCAAGCACACACACATATACACAGACGCATACACACACGCAAGCACACAAACCTTCACACGCACACAAACCCACACATGCATACACACACACATACATTCACGCACACACACACATTCATGCATACACACACAATATGACTATTCACATGCAGGACATGAGAGCTTCTGGACATGGACCTGATAGAAGTCCGGTATGGTGGAACATTCGTAAACATCCGGGCACTTTTACATCCGGGAAATTTTACATCCGGGTACATTCGGGTTCTTGTACATCCGGGCTCTTGTCAATGACGTCCGCGCCTACATCCGGGTACGTCTATCCGGGTCCTTTAGCTGTGTGTTCCATACGGGTACATCGGGATTTACACGGGAACAGCCGGGTAGTTACGGAGGTGACCGAAGAGACACGGAGGTGACCGAAGAGACACGGAGGTGACCGAAGATGTCACTGAGGTCACCGAAGAGACCCGGAGGTGACCGAAGATGTGACGGAGGTCACGCAAGAGACACGGAGATCCATTCGGGTTTACACGGGAACAGCCGGGTAGTTATGGAGGTGACCGAAGAGACACGGGGGTGACCGAAGATATCACGGAGGTGCCCGGAGAGACACGGAGGTTACGAAGATGTCACGGAGGTCACCGAAGAGACACGGAGGTGACCGAAGATGTCACGGAGGTTACCGAAGAAACACGGAGGTGCCCGAAGAGTCACGGATGTCACCGAAAAGACACGGAGGTGACCGAACAGACACGGAGGTTGCCGAAAAGACACGAATGTCACGGAAAAACGTATAAAAGTGGCAATTTTTACGGCATCCATCATTTCCAGATCCACAGCCGATATGTTCTCTTGCATAACCTGCCAGAAGCTGTTTACTCGCCCACAAGATTTGCGACGACACGAGTCCTCCATCCACAACGGTACACTATATACTTGTATAACCTGCGCACGGTCATTTAATCGGAAGATGCTTTACTGCGCCACGAACGCTCACTTCACGATGGCGCGAAGGAACAATGTAATGAATGTGGTCAACTCTTCAGACGACCCAGTCAGTTAAGACAGCACCAACGTTTGATTCATGGTCCGTCACAACGGTATGAGCGACAACTTCCCACTAAAGAGGCACCCAGGACGGTCGGACCTAGTGAAGATGAGCCCGTAGAGACGAATGCCACTGGTGATGCTATCACGGAGAGCCCGCCTATGCCCACAGTTCAGAAGAGCCTAGATATCCAGCCGGTCCCTAGCATTACTGTTCCCAGGCATACGCCTGACAACAACGGACATTTTCTGGAAGATGCGGTGGATGTTCCCAGCGATCTCTTACCCGAAGATCATCCAGTGAGTGACATCTATCGGCGCCATTGGCCCATGATACGGCACTGTTTCCACCGTCATCGCCCTATTCAAGATATCTACAATTTCCGACTGACCAACCTCGCCCGTCTACGCAGCTACGTGGAAGCCATCTTCAATGACCAAGCTACGTCCTTCAAATTGAATCTGGCGTTTGGTTATGTGCTGCAGCATAAAGAGGCAGACCAAGTCCGATACTTTTACCCGAGCAGTAACACCCAGGTATTTGACCAACCGTTTACCATCATTAACCGGGCGTCGCTAGAGCCCGTGCTGGACCAAGTGGACCAATTGGATGTCTTGGAATGGGCCTATCAACAGCGCCCCAACACCAAGTGGGTCGTAGAGAGGGTCACCAATGTTACGTTCTTCGTGACAAAATTACGGAATCTTCCCATCGGATGAATGTATTCACCCATGCACTGATAGATACTCAGAATGCACAAACAACTATCTGAGGATATGTGGCCTCAACGGTATCCTGGCCTGCCCGACGATGATTAGAATAAACGATTCAGAGCGAACATGGCCGAAGATGGAACTTTCTGAAATGGAGACTTCTGATTGGACAAGAATACATCTAACGGACAGGAACGAATATGACAGATGCAAATGGTGACCTCTGATTGGACAAGAATCTTCTTGAATTGTAACTAGCGTGGGTATGATGTAACATTGGGGAGAATAAACTATATGAAAAAAACTTCTTGTTTTTGTTGTTCTCTCATGTGTCATCCTTTTTGTTGTTGCTGTTGTTGTTCTCTCTCCGATCTATATCATGGCGTTATGTTAGAGTGTTAAGGCGTTACGATGGGCGTTGACGAGCGTCACTGCATTTCGAAGAATTAGTGACAATTCCATGGAATATCGGAGCTTCTGAGCTATTTCACCAGGGCGTCGAAGCATTCAGAATGGCGTTGGTGGGCGTTGCTACAAGATGGCACCTCACACGACGCATTCGCACCGCGGATGGTCCATCTCTACACCAAATAACATCCTTCACTGCTAAAAAATGCCCACTTTCGCTACTACTCGTACTGATGACCCACAGATGCTGTGGATAACCCACAAATTGGGGTCTATACCCCGAGAGCTACAACATGACACCTCCCGTGACGCATTCGCACCGCGAATGGTCCATCTCTACACCGAATAACATCCTTCATTGCCCCAAAATGCTTACTTTCGCTACTACTCCTACTGATGACGTCACCAATGACGTCACAAATGCTGTGGACAGCCCCCAAATCGGGGTTTGCACCCCGAGAACTACAAGATGACACCCCACACGACACATTCGGACTGAGGATGGAGCATCTCTACCCCAAATACCTTCCTTCACTGCTCCAAAATGCACACTTTCGCTACTACTCGTACTGATGACGTCATCGATGACGTCACAGATGCTGTTGAACAGCCCCCAAATCGGGGTCTACATCCCGAGAGCTACAAAGGACACCCCCCAGGACGCATTCGGACCGAGGATGGTCCATCTCTACCCCAAACTCACCTCCACGCACCCCCAAAATGGCCACTTTACTTACTACACCCAACTGCGCATGCGCAGATTGACGCGACTTGCACTTAAAACACGCCATTCTGACTCTGCCCTACACAAGCTTCACTTTGACACCTCCCAGAACCATTCGGACCCATAGCGGTCCATCTCTACCCCAAACAAACCGCCACATACCCCTCAAAATGCCTGCTTTCTATATAACGGCCAGACTGCGCATGTGCAGACTATTGCACACGGACGAACCATTAGTCGATACATTACAAACTCCACGGGAGCTTCAAAATAATACCTCATACGACACCATAGGATCATAAGGGGCTCACCTAGACCCCAAAACGTTCACCCCGTATGGACCTATACCTCCATAGCTATGCAATATAGGCCTATGGGCCTACCCAGGCCTCGGTGAACTTTTTCCAAAAATTTCACCGATTCGCTCCGGGACCCTTCCCATTGTCATTTTCTTGGCGAGACGAGAGAAACGAGACCCCACAAGCCATAGTAAAGCCCACGAAAAAAATTGACCATCCCCATACCCCATACAGGCATTTTCCCTTATATTGTATAATACAGACCCATATTTTAGGGTTAAAGTCCGTATTTCGCTTTTTATATTTTCGGGGAAAAATCCTAATTTTACATGCACCCACCCCATTGACTTGATAGGCAGCTCCTAATAAGCCCGGGGACCGATATTAGCCCTTTTGGCTAGGGTTGATAAGGTGTTTTCCCCTATTTTAGGGGTAAAGTCCGTGTTCCGCTTTTTATAGTTTCGGGAAAAATCCTAATTTTACATGCACCCACCCATGACTGGATGCCCCTTCACGAATGGTTCACTTTGATTCCTCACTCGACCCAATCGGACCATGCAGCGTATTTGAAGTCTGGGGACTACTTTTTCTCCGCGGAAGCTTTCTTCCGCGACCGCATTACCGCCAGACCGCATCACCGCGAAAGAATACATGCCCAGGGGCCCTTTGCCGGAACTATAGGCACCCAGAGTTACCTCCCCCTAGATTGGAACTCTTCTGTGTTGGAGGTAGTATTTGGTCTCTTGAGAAACAACGCCACCTACCGCCACCAAGACTTATCTCCCCCGGCAAAATACGACTCGAAATCATTTTTCTATACTACTCACCATCAAACATCCAGGCGGTCCGCGATGTCAGTGCATTCAACTTCACCTACCCACTGAAGTAGTTGAATTGGGTGAAATTACGCACGGATTTCACTGATCTATCCATTAATATTTTATTGTGATAGTATCGGCGAAAAGTTTAGCACAGAAAGTAAAATCCTAACGTATTTTGCCATCAGCGCAGTTTTTCTGGGTCAAGATTTCAGGTAACTGAAATGACTACAGAAAGTGGGCTAAACGTGGTCTGCTATGCAAGATGGTCAAGGTTTCGCCTTTGGCTCAAAAAGAAACCTTGACATTGTGAAGATGGCATTATTCATGCGACTGAATACAAAAATCCATATTCATATACCAGTATTCAGTTCTGGACTGCTAATTAAAATAACCCTAAATTTATCTGAGGGGGTACATGTAACTGTCCTCTATTAATGTGTGTTATTATTTTAATTGTATTTTGTCTTGTTTATTCTCTGTCTGTATATAGATTAGCGTGCCCTTCAGGCCTATAATTTAGCATTGTACATGTATAGCCATGTATGTTTGTGTTTGTATTGCCTTTAGCCCTCATCGCATAAGTGTGCAAATAAATCTATCTATAAAACACAGTTTTCATGAATTCATTCTGATCTCTCTCTCATCATGGAAGTACCTCCATTCACTCACGATTTTAAAACATTTTAGTTTCGAATGAGAATTTTCAATGCAAGTCTAGGGGAGGCAACTACCCATGGGAACTAAAGATTTGCTCAGAAGAATTGTCTCCCATTTCACTGCCGGTATTTGTCATTTTCACAACGTTTTGTTTTATGTTCTTTCAAGTTGCATCGAAAAGGAGACCGGTATAACTGCACAAAAGAACCCAACCATAATAAGATTTGCTCTATATTTCATCCTTGCTAAAAATACATTTATTTCACGAAATAAAACACAATAAATTTCACGAAATAAAACATTGAACCTCATGATTATAAAATACCCAACGTAGTTCGCAGGGTAGACCTTTTTACAGTCAAGAAATGTAAACATCTCCACCATATTTGCACAAGGGCTTTTCCAAAAATTATATCTAACCCCTCACCTAAGGACGAGTTTCCCCGCAATCAATGTAGTTGAAATTTTGTTCTATTCATTTTTGGTACTTGATAATGTGGAATTCAAGATAGGTGTTGATGAAAATATAAAGTTCAATGTCTTTTAATTTAAAATCGTAAAGTTGTAGGGGTAATAATGGGCCCATTCAATAGGGGGGTGGGTATAATGTTTGGAAAAAACCCAGCATGGTGGGGATGTTCACATTTCTTCACTAGAATTTTCTCGGCTATATTTGGAATGCAAATAAGTGGGTCTGGCTGCTATTTTTGGTGTATCACGAACCCGGATGGACCATACATTATGACAGTGAGACTAAGGGATGTGCGGATGTGAATTTCTGGTCTGTTTTCTGGCGTTTCATTCTCATCAGTGAAGCGCGTCGGATCGAATGGCATGATCAAAGGGAATTTGTATCAGTTGGATTGCATATACATACCTATAGATGTGGTGTGAGATGGATATGTAGCCTACATGCAATCCAATTGATACAAATTCCCTTTGGCCATGATAATAAAATCAGAGTCGTGTTAGTTGACTATCTTAGTTGCTGCTGTGCGGAGCTTCGACGGTGTTGTAGGCCTACATATTTACCTCCTAATGTTTGTCCGATTCTGAAATTAAGATGTTTTTCATGTTTTCTCATCAACTTTGCTGTGACATATTCATGATATGATCACAATTTTGAGCCTTCGACGAATGTGTTTTATTTTCCGAGCTGGCTCGCGTTCCATTCTGCTCTGCTCTTAGTCCGGTGGCTTAAGGTCAAGATCGTGACTGACTGGAATAAAGCCCCATATTTTGCAGAGAGTCTCATTTGGACATAAGGAATGATCTCAGAAGGGGTGCCCATTTCTACAGGAGGTGGAAGGCCCTTAATTTGCATAAATCCAAAATGGCCGCCATAATACATACAGTAGCCTCATGTTGGCGACTATTTGACAGCTTGAATTGCCTTTTTACACGAGATTGGTTTTCTACGAGCCTGACTCACTCAAGAAGAAAATAATAACAATAATTTGAAACTTTATTACCCGTTGAATATCCAATATGGCCGGCAGAGCGTCACAAAAAAGTATTATTGCTATACACATGTATGTGTGTTTGTATATATGTTAATATATATCATATATATTAATAAATCCATTGAGAGGTTTCTGTACATGTAGCTCTGTTATGATTGACTCGATCAAGCACGCATGAAGGTTATTTTCATTTCTGTTGATATCCAATATGGCCACCAGCGCCCCATCCTCAATGCTGATTATCGGTACTAAAAGCCAATTTGTTTCAAAGGATGAAACTTCAGGTTATCGTACATACCACGGTGGTGAACTACGTCAAATGTTGCCAATTGGACTCTTCCCGGTTCCTTACATGTGAATTAGCATGTGTAAATCCAGCGACAAAGGGAGTTACTCCTCCAACACCGGTTGGAATCAGGCTAAAACTGTGCTAAGTAACTATGAGGTAGATTTACTTGTTTCAAGTTTCACAAACGGTTTCGATATTTGACACTCGAGAAAATATGTCTTTACTGTCTCGCGTAATCCTTCATCTGCTATGCAAAACCCTGCTATCGTAGAAGCTGAATTAGACAAAGAGTTGTCGAAATTGCAAGCGTCTAGTCCGTCATCCATAATTCAGCCGTCGTCCATTAGAGAATATCCGCGTCCATAATCCAAAGAGCTAAAGGTCGAGTTGCTGGGTCGCTTCTAAACTCCTCCTTTTGACAATAAGGTTTGCTAAAAATTAGGCTAAATCCCAGAAATAAACATAATACTTTTAGGGGCTCTTTTGATTGCCGAGCTCTTTAGGCGCATCGCTGGTCATCGCAAGCCTCACACCGCTGAACCGGCACGGGTTCGAGCCTCGCTGTTGCATGTGTAAAAGTTTGCCATTAGAGATGGTTCTCTTCCGGTATTCCAGCTTCCTCCATCATTAAAACTGGCTGTCACCATATGAGTGAAATAACCTTGAGTGTGATATTAAACCAGATCCCCTCCTAATACTTTTAGGGTGATACACGATTTATCTTACCCTGGAAAATCTGCCTTGACTATTAACGGTGCGATTCAACAGAACCTGATATGTTGAATACGTAGACATTAGATATCGCTATTGCACTAGTTCAAAAACATGGCCACTAAAGCTTGATGGCAAAAATCTATTTAGATGATGCCTTCCGCATTCATGTATCGGTGCCTCTCGATGGGATGTTATACATCCTGTAAGATATTAAAGTCATTGTCTGCAATCGGTTATGGCTACAAAGTTCGGCATATCAGAGGTCATCCACATACTGGACGACTTCATGTTCGTCGGTGCAAATGGCGCTAGCCACTGTTCTATAGCTCTCAACACTTTCACTTACTTGTGTGAATATTTGGTCATTCCAGTCAAACATGCCAAGACCTACTACCCATCAACTACTATGGTTATGCATGGGATTCAACTGGATTCCAAAACTTGGAAAGCTTCTTTTCCAGAAGACAAAATTCATAAACTGAAAAGCATGCTGGGTGAATTCTCGCGCCGCAAAAAGGTAACCGTCGTGGAACTGCAGTCTCTCATTGGCTCGCACAATTTTTCCTGTAAAGTCGTCGTGCCCGGCAGGGCATTTCTCCGCTGTCTGATAGAATTTAACAGAAGTTGTATCACAGGCTCACCATCACATTCGCTTGAATAAAGCTAGAGCCTATGTTAATACCTGGCTTGTATTCCTGGAGTCGTTCAACGGGAAATTAGTTTTCTTTCTCCAAATTGGGTGTCTTATTTCGACGCTGATGGTACCTTGGATTTGACGGCTGTTTTCGGACCCTCGTGGCTAGACCGAGAATGAACAGCACATTTTACCCATATCACGGTCAAGCAGTTCTTACCGTGGAAATTTGGGGCCATAAACCGACAAATCATAACGTCTCTTTCTTTGCGATAGTATGGCCGTGGTTGAAATTAGTGCGTCAGTTAGTAGTTGCCTGCCTTCGAAATGACATTTCCTCGATAACACTGGTCAGTGTGCCAGTAAGATATTCCTCATCTCATCGCCACAGTTGGTTTTCTTCAAAGCATTCTTGCATTTGAACAAGTATGCACCCTCCACAGCTTATACGTGTACATTCGTATCGGCTATCAGTTATGCGCAAAATTTGGCTGCAGTACACGATCCTGCGCAGTTATTCCTTGCCAAAAAGCTAATCACGGGCATGTCAAAATTACATGGCCGGATATCAGATTGCCCACAACTAAGGATATCCCCCAGAAGATATTTTATGCTATACCCCACATTGCATCCATGTAATTCATTTACGAGCAATGATCTTGGTAGTATTTCATTCATTCTTACGCGTTAGTGAATTGACAGATCGTTCAGAACAAGACTGCAATAGTAATGTTCTTTAATAAAACTATGTCTCTCCGATCAATCTGGCCCGTTACAAAGTATGCACATTATTATCCGCAACTTCAAACACAATATATCCCATAAGCCAGTTCATTTGTTGATACTGATAATATTAGATATTGCCCATTTCAAGCAATTCGTGCTTATTTTCGGTTACATATTTCACATGCGAGGCCGAGCCCCTGTTCCAATTTCCAGAGGATGCGCCCGTTTCCTCTGCCTATTTCTCAGCTCATGTAAAAGACGGAATCTCTTTAATCGGCACTGACCCTCTTTAATAGACTGGGGCGATATGCAAGAGGGGCCATAGCTTTCGCATTGGCGCCGCCATTTCATCTTCAGCAGCCGGAATCCCGAATAACATATTCAAAAATATATAGCTGAAAGTCTAACGCTATATTAGTATGACACATTTCACTTGGTAGCTATGTACTGTCCAATCACGGGGTTCATTGTATGGTAGCCCCAACGAATTTATTGCATAAATAAGGATATGGTCCAACTTGACCCAGTTTGGCAAAGGTCAGTCAGGGGATGCCGTGCCATATGAGCCAGGTGTATATGATTATTTTATAATGTTTACTGTAAACTTAACACCAAGAAGAAAAAGAAAAAAACAATTCAAAATTTCGGAACGAAAATTCGTCAAAAATTGACCATATTTTGGTTCTGACGTAGCTGTAACGTCATTATGGCGGCCATCTTGGATTATTTTGCATTTCTCGCTTGACCTTTGCCAACACTATTAAAGTCTGTCCATTTTAATTAGTCGTCTACTTAGAAGCTTGTCAAATATCAGTAGTTGACTGCATAAGTTTCCTTTTTTGCAGCGAGTAGAACAAACTGAACTCTACAAAATGACTACCAGTTCTCTATGATAGCGATAATATACCACGCTTGAAATAACTTTGTAATTCTTTCCATACAAAACTTCAGTATATTTGTTTCATGAACCGGGTCTCAATTACATAGAGAGACGTCATAGTGTATTCAAACCCACTGGCACAAAGGCCAATGATTCCGTATTAAGAAATAACAGGGAGTGTCGCTTATATCCCATGTCCAGTGAAATTGCCGAATGGTGAACCGCACACACCTCTATGACCGTACTCGGCATTGTTGACCTTTGTGCTAGTAAACACGAATATATTATGACGTCTCCCTATGTAATTGAGGCTCGGTATATGAAACAACCTTACTGCAGTTTTATATGGAGAGAATCACAAAGTTATTTCAAGCGTGATATATCATCGATACCACGGAGAAATGGTAGTCATTTTGTAGAATTCAGTTTGTTCTACACGCGGCAAAAAAGAAAATTTATGCAAACTTATTTACTGATTTTTTACAAGCTCCAAAATAGACGACTAATTAAAATGGACAGACTATAGTGTGAAAATTTTCGGACTCTTACCCCGAAGGATGGCGATTATATGATGTTTTGAAAATCGTTGGGATAAAAATTGCCATTTATAAGCCCAAAATGACTCGGGCCCCTAATGGGCCACATATTGCCTCCTGGGTCTCGAAATCGAGGGCACCCCTTCTGATATTGTTCTCGGTGCCTCTGACGACACGTGAGCCAAATTTGGTGCTTTATTCCACTCTGTCACGATAAAGTGAAAATCTAGCCTTAAGCCACCGTACGCGTACGTGTATCTTCACAAGTTCATGTAAATCCTAAATCCTCGCAGAGGGTTTACCTGAACATTTTTGGTGATTCGAATGAGTTCTTGAGTCGATGCCTCTATTATACAATCTCGTACATTTCATCCCCCGCGGCGCTTGTTTTGAATTAGCATGTCGGTATCCCAATTCTGCCGAATGGCCTAATCAACTAGCTTAGCGGGTTCACAGATTGAGTCGACTTAGAGGAAACCCTTGATTTATGTATATCCAGAACTCGTATGGGTAACTAACTGTTATTTATAATGTTCCTTGGTCGTCGCATTGGCTTCAGGCCTAATCAAACTACTGCTGACAGGCAGTAAAAACGAAGAACGTGATGGAAATCTCAGGCTGATTTATTTGGCCACAGTCAAGGCGCCCATAACTTCCTGAACACGAGGAGCCGTGTATTACGTCATCACAAACTGTGCATGCACTTGCATTAACATATATAAATATTCATCAGTGCCGCCGGGCATTTACTTGTTATGCTTTATCCAAATTACAGTCTCCCTTTCTTTGATGAAATAAGAGTTCAATATTGTCATTGTCCTGTTGGCTTCTTTTGTAATCCTTGAATTACATGTTTCACTTGAATCTAATAAAACACAAAAGTGAAACAGTTCAATGAAATGGAGTTTACTGTCTTTTTTTTTTTTTTTTTTTTTAAACAGAACGTTTTTCTGCATTAAGGATAATCGTTCAACGCATAGTAACTTTAACTGCTCAACGAATGAACACGGAACTGTCAACAATAAACGAAACCATCTGTTCTGGGATATGCTGCTGTAGAACAGTTAAGGCACATTTAATCTCTCAAAAAGTCCTTTAGCCACTGTGGTTCCTTTCGCTCTCTCTGAGGTCTGGTTGGCTCCACTGGTGAAGAAAACCAAGGAGCTATTGTTTATTCCATCTCGATTCCCATTGGCTGATTGTGTGCACATAGGTGTTGCGTTCTGTCCCAGTTGTATCGGTGGAAGGTCTGGTTCAACATTCGGTACATACGCGTTCACTCTTGGACGGATGTGCACACGGTTACGTTTGTACAGAGTTCCTTATTGACTCCTGACAATAAACGTCCGGTCCGAGCGTCATTCCTCAACGACACCTTTGTCTCAGCCAGATCTTTCGGGGTGCTGGAAATAAACAGACTGGTCTTGCTGTAATTTATGCATGTCACGGGCACGCTTGTCATAGCAGCGTTTTACTGTACGTCGACGTGCTGCTCGCCGTTGTGTATACTCAGCTCTCCTCTGCACATAATTTGACTCCCATTTCTCCCTTTTCACTGTGGGGAGAGTAGATCTCGTAGCTCGTCCGAACATAATTTCAGCAGGGCTCATGTCAGTGTCCTGTCGCGGCGTGTTACGTCCCTCCAACAGCGCCAGGTACTGGTCACTTGTCACGCAGTGCCTTCTTCAAGTGGGTTTTGGTGACTTTCACGGCAGCTTCAGCTTTACCATTCGCCTGCTGGTGACCTGGGGATGAGGTCACATGCTGTACTCCCCAGAGTTCCATGAAACTGTGAAATTCGCTAGCAGTGAATTGACTACCACAGTCAGATACAACACAGTATGGAATCCCATATCGTGCGAAATGTTTCTTCAGACATCTGATTACCTGCGCACTAGTTGTGATTGTCAATAGGTCCACTTCGATGAACGTGGAGAAGTAATCAACCATCACTAGGTATGTTTTACCTTGTAGCTCCCAAATGTCAATACCGATCTTCTCCCACGGGCTTTGGCCTTCAGGTGGCTGTTTGAGCGTCTCCTTCTGATTTCTTGGTTTCAGTTCCTGGCATATTTCACAAGCTTCTGCTAGTTGTTTTATTTCTGGGACCATGCCCGGCCAGAAAATCGCCGCCTTTGCTCGGCGCATCATACTGTCGAAGCCAAGATGAGCACTATGTAGACGTGTCTTCATGACATCTCGGAGATCTTTCGGTATCAGAATTCGTTCACCTTTCAGGATGATACCGTTCTGCTGGCTTAAAGTGTCCCTAAAGTCGAAATACGGTTTCACAGATTCCGGTACTTCACTTTTGGTGGCTGGCCAACCACTCTGAATCGTTTTCAGTAATTGCTGCAGGTCACCATCCCTTTCTGTTGCTAATTGACCTCTAGACATCTGCTATCAGGGATCTCGTCGAGTGCGTTAATGTTCATGATTCTGGTAGAGTGCTCAGCATTGTCGAGAAATGCACGACTCAAAGTATCTGCGATGAAAAGACGTTTGCCTTCTGTGTACATGAAGGTGTCATATCTGTATAATCTCATCATAAGGGCCTGCAGACGTTTTGGTGCCTGACTCAGTGGTTTCTTCAAGATAGCTTCGATTGGTTTGTGGTCATTTTCTACCACAACTGATCGACCGAATGTGTATTGATCAAAACGTTCTAGTCCAAAGAGAACACTGAGTGACTTTTTCTCGATCTGTGCCCAATTCCGTTCAACGGAAGTAAGAGCTCGCGATGCGTATTCAATCGGCCTCCCGTCCTGTAAAAGTGTTGCTCCTAGGCCATCTTTGCTACTGTCAACTTGCAGGACGAGTTCCTTATCTGGGTTGAAATATGCCAAAAGAGGTGCCTCTGTCAGCTTTCGTTTAACTTTCTGGATCGCATGTTCGCACGCAGAAGACCAGTTCCATGCGACATCTTTGTGGGTCAGCATGCGAGTGGGCCCCAGGTCGCTCGCGAGGCTGGGCATAAATTTAGCCATGTATTGCACCGTTCCACACAGTCGTTTGACTCCGAAAACATCCGTCGGTGCTGGCATATTTCTGATGGCCGCGACTTTTGTTTCGTCCACACCGATACCCTCGTCTGTGATCACATGCCCCATGAACGGAATCTGTGTTTGCTTCACTGCGGCCTTATCATTGTTGAGCTTGATGTTTCTCTCCTGGCATCGTTTCGGTAAATTGACTAGTTTTGATTCATGGTCACGCTCGGCCTCTTCCTTGGTTTCACCACATCCAACAACAACCAGATCATCCGCTACACAGAGAACGCCATCCAGGTCACAGAGAGCATCACACAGTCGCTTTTGGAATATCTCGCTGCTTACTTTCAGTCCGAAAGGTAGTCTAGACCAACGATATCTGGACCAAGGAGTAATCATTGTCGTCAGCTTGCTGGATGCCTCGTCTAGTTTAACATGCCAGAAAGCTTCTTTCACATCGAGTTTGCTGAATATTTTGGCATTGTGTAGGCTTGGGAGGACATCATCCAGGGTAGGTAATTTGTTCACGTCTCAATGCAAGGTTTAATGGCTGGGGATCAATACAAACGCGTAATTTACCGTTCGGCTTTTGAACGACAGTCATTTGGCTCACCCACTCTGTAGGTTCCTTCACGGGGATCAGTATTCCACGTTTCTCCAATGCATCTATTTCTGCCTTAACCTTGTCTCGGAGGGCTAATGGGGTTCTACGGCACGGCAACGTTCTAGGCTGGACATCTGGGTCCACATGCAGTCGCGCTACACCAAGATCACCCAGGTCGGATTATGTGTTTACGTTCGCAATGAACTGTTCATCATTGATGGTGATTAGACCCATTATTTGAACGGTTTTCAGACCGAGAAGACGGTTCAGCTCATTTCGGACAACAGTGAATGTCACATCTGAAATTTGTTGGTTTTGTTGATTAGTCACCTGCAGGGTGGCCTCTCCCAATGGTGTGAACTTAGTTTTGTTCCACATAATCAACTTCTGCATAGTTGGCCTGACTTGTTCCTTTTTGACATACATTTGACAAATCGTGTTGACATCCGTAGCAGTGTCCAGCTGGAATTTAACGTTGCAACAATTCACTTCCATTATCGCAGCGACATGGCTTTCACCTCTGGATTCAACGACCCTTCAACCAATGTGTGTCTTCGTTACTATCATCATCGGAGAAATCATTCGCGTTTGAACAGGATCCCTGTATTGCATGTATTTTCTGTTTACACTTGGCTTTAAAGTGATCTCTGCCACCACATTGATCGCATGTTCGACCCCATGCCGGACAGTTGTTCCTCCCCCATTTGTGTGATCTACCACAGAAATCACACTGTTTGGAATTTGTGGCCTGGCTGGTCGAGACGCTTGGTTTGGTGTTTGAATTTCCCCTCCCAGTATTTTGCGTACTTTGTGTATTAAGTGAACTGTTTGCCGGATTGTTGGTTTGGACCTTGTCTGGTCTGATGCACTACTATGGCTCATTTCCTGTGCCTGCTTGGCCGAAAGTTCATATGCACGGCACAATTTGACAGTTTTGTTCAGGTCTAAATCGGTTTCTCGTAACAAAAGTTCCTGCAATTTTCCAGTGACTGTGAATACGATTTTGCCCCTAATCATCCTTTCCTTTTCGCCAAAATGACAGGAATCTGCCCTAGTTCTGAGATCTGTGAGGAACGAATCGAATGGTTCTTGGTTGGGGGCATTTCAAAATCTAAACCTTTGGACTACAATGTTCTGCCGGGGAGTACAATAGTCCTCAATTTTCTGCAAGACAATGTCTGGGTCCTGTTTGTCCTGAAGCCTCTCAAATTCAAAGTGTTCAAAAATTTCAAGCATCTGAGGCCCCGCACAATGAAGAATAATGGCAGTCTGCACAGGCCTGTCTTCTGACGAAGCCCCACTAGCAAGCATGTACACATCCACCTGTCGTTTTCATTTTTTGAAAGTTTCTGACATATTACTATCGTACAAATCGAGGACTGGGGGCAAACGAAAATTTGCTTCAGCCATGTTTGATTATTGAAGTTTATCACTGGTAGTATTGGTAATTGTAAGACGTACGCTTCAGTCCGCTCAATGCTCAGGTTTATGTAAACGTTTATGCAGAGTCCAGTTTTCAACAGCTGTACTCAACACCGAAACAGTTCTGTTTTCAGCGTAAAAAAATCCACACCGCTGCCACCATGTTATTTATAATGTTCCTTGGTCGTCGCATAGGCTTCAGGCCTAATCAAACTACTGCTGACAGGCAATAAAAACGAAGAACGTGATGGAAATCTCAGACTGATTTATTTGGCCACATTCAAGGCGCCCATAACTTCCTGAACACGAGGAGCCGTGTCACAAACAGTGCATGCACTTGCATTAACATATATGAATATTCATCAGTGCCGCCGGGCATTTACTTGTTATGATTTATCCAAATTACAGTCTATCAACACTAACCTAGACAGTGTACCGATCCTAACTGATCGATCGATACAGTGGCTCGCGAGGATGCCGTACGTGATGTGCGATCCCTTTGTCGCCATTGCAAGTATTTCTTGCTCGTTTTAAGCCGATTTGTATTTTATCCCTGTTATAATCTGGTCATCATAAGGCATAATAATATACAAATTCTTCCCAAATATTTAGCTTGTTTTTCTTTGGCGCATAAACCTGGTGGAGTTTCGATCAATTGCCCTATCAATCTCAGTAAATTCAGATATAATATCGCGGAATATTATATCTGACTTCAGCGCTATATAAATCCCGTGAATTTGAAACTACACTTTTTAGCCAATCGGGTGGCTAGCATGGTGAAGCAATTTCAAAATCACGCCCATAGTGATTACACATGGTAGCACGTGGACCCATACATGAAAACTATCGGGAAACAGTATCCAAATATGGCATATTTCCAGACAGTGTGCGTCGTAAACCGTAAAGATCAAAGAATTTACTCCCGCCGAAAAGTCTGGCTGTATTAGGGGGGAGAAAATATCAAAAGATTGTGCCGTGCGAAGATGTTAATCTCCATGAACTAAACGTCAATCATTGTCAGAGAAAAAAGCCAGAAATTGTAGCGGTTGGCTTGTTATGGGATCTCGTAGAATATCTGCGAACATTTCGCATGACGTTTTCATAGCGTCACGTCTAGATGGTATTCCCTTGATGTACCGTCTTGGTTTACCTGGAGTGTTGCCCTATCACAGTGATCATGATGATTTGTATTTTTGCGCTAATATCGATATCGATATCATGACGCTTGTGAAGTCATGCAGTGAAAATATCGCGTTTATCCAATTGATAATTTTCCCTATCTGATCATCAAGTATATATCATTAAAGTGAAAAGTAAACAGTCAAGTTTGATACAGTAGGACTCAACAAATCATTGGCATAGCATCATCAAGCTTGGAAAGTAAACAACCAAGTCATGTTTTGACGGCAAACACACAGTACGACTGAACACACCTATTGCCTAGCATTATAAAGCGTGGAAAATAAACAACCCAGTCAGATCAAGAAGACCGTACACACTGATATACTAATATCATTAAACTATGGTGGCCGATAACGGACATCGCTGTATTGTCTCAGGCATGTGGTTTGGTTACACGAAGGTATGATGCGAAGGCAGGATGCGAAGTGGCGAAGTCAGGATGACTTCGCGCTTGGCATCTTGGCTTCGCCACTTCGCATCCTGCTTGCGCGACTTCGCATCCTGCCTTCGTACTTCGCATCCTGGCCTCGCGCCTTCGCATCCTGCCTTCGTGTTACCAAACCACATGCCTGAGACAATGAGGCGATGTCCCTTATTGGCCACCATATTTCACTCATCAACATTGGACACCTGAAAAACAATATCTCCGAGATGCTATCTCTCCCTCATGTACATTTATGTTCACTTTAATGACCCTAGTGCATCAACAGTGTGATGGTACTAATTGAAACTTTGTTTTCTGACATTTATAGTATTAATGTCAATGTCTCGTTTTTTAAGGAGCTTTACCCCCAAAAACCTATTACAAATCGGCCCCTATAACAAAACAAACTAGAGGTTCCGCTTTGACCCTTGAGTTGCCGCTCCGGCATGAAGCCCATGCTGGTTGTTTTTTTGGGCAAAAACATACGTCTCCCCCAACCTCCCACCTTGCCTTGAATGGGCACTTAATTTAAGGGAAAGTGCTATAAAATGAATGTAGCAATAAGTATCTTAAACAAAGCTGCGTATCTAAAAATATTAATTACAAAGAAGCGATTTTCATTGTATATACATGTACAAGTAGATGAACGGCTGGACGGACATCGGACACGGATGAATGCATGTACACATACACTAAAACCTGATCAAATGCGGGGGCTATCCTAATGAAGCTTCCATCCAAGTTTGGTGAAATTCTGTTCAGTAGTTCTCCAGATATCTTGCAGACAAGCCCTGTATATACATGTACAAGTAGACGGACGGACGGACGGACACCGGACGAATGCAGGCACAAACACCAAAACCTAGTCAAATGAGGGGGCTATCCTAATGAAGCTTCCATCCAAGTTTGGTGAAATTCTGTTCAGTAGTTCTCCAGATATCTTGCAGACAAGCCCTGTATATGCATGTACAAGTAGACGGACGGACGGACACCTGACATGGATGAATGCACGCACACACACCAAAACCTAATCAAATGAGGGGGCTATCCCACTATAGCTTCTATCCAAGGGGAGTGAGATTCCATCCAGTAGTTCTCAAGATATCTTGCAGACAAGGCCTGTACATACATGTACAAGTAGATGGATGGACAGACGGACACCGGACATGGATGAATGCACGCACATACAAAACCTAATCAAATGAGGGGGCTATCCCAATGAAGCTTCCATCCAAGTTTGGTGAAATTCTGTCCAGTAGTTCTCCAGATATCTTGCAGACAAGCCCTGTATATACAAGTACAAGTAGATGGACGGACGGACAGACACCGGACATGGACGAATGCACGCACACACACCAAAACATAATCAAATGAGGGGGGCTATCCCACTGAAGCTTTCATCCAAGTGTGGTGAAATTCCGTTCAGTAGTTCTCAAGATATCTTGCAGACAAGGCCTGTATATACATGTACACGTAGATGGACGGACGGACGGACACCGGACACGGATGAACGCATGCACACAAACCAAAACCTAGTCAAATGAGGGGGCTATCCCAATGAAGCTTTCATCCAAGTTTGGTGAAATTCCATTTAGTAGTTCTCCAAATATCTTGCAGACAAGCCCTGTATATACATGTACAAGTAGATGGACGGACGGACGGACACCGGACACGGATGAATGAACCCACATACACCAAAACCTAATCAAATGAGGGAGCTATCCCAATGAAGCTTCCATCCAAGTTTGGTGAAATTCCATCCAGTAGTTCTCCAGATATCTTGCAGACAAGCCCTGTATATACATGTACAAGTAGATGGACGGACACCGGACATGGATGAATGCACGCACACACACCAAAATCTAATCAAATGAGGAGGCTATCCCACTAAAGCTTCCATCCAAGTGGGGTGAAATTCCGTCCAGTAGTTCTCAAGATATCTTGCAGACAAGGCCTGTATATACATGTACAAGTAGATGGACGGACGGACGGACACCGGACACGGATGAATGCACGCACATACACCAAAACCTAATCAAATGAGGGGGCTATCCCATGAAGCTTCCATCCAAGTTTGGTGAAATTCCATCCAGTAGTTCTCAAGATATCTTGCAGACAAGGCAAGGGGACGGACAGACAGACAGACAGACAGACAGACAGCACAAACACTAGATGTCTCCCCCCAACATAGTTGGGGGAGACATAATAATACAGTTAATAGGGGAGTTCGTTTTGTTAAGACTTGAGAGTGATTCCTGGTCTTATTTCCCACGAAATAATTGTATGTACAAAAATTTCTACTCGCGTTCTCAAGGTATCTTGCAGACAAAGTCTGTATATACATGTACAAGCAGATGGACGGACGGAGGGACACCGGACGAATGCAGGCACACACACCAAAACCTAGTCAAATGAGGGGGCTAGCCTAATGAAGCTTCCATCCAAGTTTGGTGAAATTCTGTTCAGTAGTTCTCCAGATATCTTGCAGACAAGCCCTGTATATACATGTGCAAGTAGACGGACGGACGGACACCTGACATGGATGAATGCACGCACACACACCAAAACCTAATCAAATGAGGGGGCTATCCCACTATAGCTTCTATCCAAGGGGAGTGAGATTCCGTCCAGTAGTTCTCAAGATATCTTGCAGACAAGGCCTGTACATACATGTACAAGTAGATGGATGGACAGACAGACACCGGACACGGATGAATGCACGCACATACACCAAAACCTAATCAAATGAGGGGGCTATCCCAATGAAGCTTCCATCCAAGTTTGGTGAAATTCTGTCAGTAGTTCTCCAGATATCTTGCAGACAAGCCCTGTATATACATGTACAAGTAGATGGACGGACGGACAGACACCGGACATGGACGAATGCACGCACACACCAAAACATAATCAAATGAGGGGGCTATCCCACTGAAGCTTCCATCCAAGTGTGGTGAAATTCCGTTCAGTAGTTCTCAAGATATCTTGCAGACAAGGCCTGTATATACATGTACAAGTAGATGGACGGAGGGACACCGGACACGGATGAACGCATGCACACAAACCAAAACCTAGTCAAATGAGGGAGCTATCCCAATGAAGCTTTCATCCAAGTTTGGTGAAATTCCATCTAATAGCTCTCCAAATATCTTGCAGACAAGCCCTGTATATACATGTACAAGTAGATGGACGGACGGACGGACACCGGACATGGATGAATGCACGCACACACACCAAAATCTAATCAAATGAGGGGGCTATCCCACTAAAGCTTCCATCCAAGTGGGGAGAAATTCCGTCCAGTAGTTCTCAAGATATCTTGCAGACAAGGCCTGTATATACATGTACAAGTAGATGGACGGACGGACGGACACCGGACACGGATGAATGCACGCACATACACCAAAACACCAAAACCTAATTGGGGGAGACATAATAATACACTTAATAGGGGAGTTCGTTTTGTTAAGACTTGAGAGTGATTCCTGGTCTTATTTCTCACGAAATAATTGTATGTACAAAAATTTCTACTCGCGCTTGTGAATCAATGAGAAAATCTTGTCCGTCTCAGTGCACCAGCGCGAACAGTTGCGAATCACTATGGCGAGAAGCGGATCACGCCATCTAGCGGTCGTTACAGCCGCTGATGTATAACGTGCCTGGACTTCGTTGGATTGCCATTTCTGAGGCGGATATTCTTCATAGACAACGACGGCCTGATCTGCCTGGCCATGCCATATACGGCAATAATCCTCACTAACTAAATTATTTCTCTCGGCTATTAGATGGTCCGAACCATGACTATTTTCCTGCGAGGTAGGCTACAGATCTCAAATTGTCCGGTAATGAGTGAGGCAGTCAGTCAGTCCATCCGAATTCTTTCGTCGGCAAAATAAGGAGAACCGTGGACATTAGAACCTTGATTTTGGCATGAACGTGCATCAGGGCATTGTTACCAGCAAGTTCTGAGCTGACCGAATTCTGATGAAAATTTGATTGATAATTATTTTTTTATATTATTTATTGATGGCTCAGCGAGTGCACTGTCATGCCCATCGGGAACCCTTGGCTGTATGTTTCACTGTATATATAACACAGTACAAAATCTGGTGGGATATGCCATGCGTAATTGTTTTATGAAATAGGAAATGCTAATTTTCCATCATTTGTTAGTGCATTTATCTACACTGCTATTACCAACTTGCCAGCCTCAATACACACAATTCAGTATATTGTTATAGATATATGTAAATTGTGGCCTTTAACGTGTATCCTATTTCACATCGAAACATTTCATCACAGACAACATCAGGCTTCAAATTCAGGCCAAATTGCCCACTGGTGGTGAAATATCCTACATCAACCAATTAAGTCAGCCTGGTGCAATAACCCAGCAGAAGAAAGAAAGATGTGGTATCATCCTTCAGATTAGTCTGTGTGAGCAACAATGATAAAAGTTTACTGAGGGTGAAACAAAGCCATGACGGCATGTTTAAAGGGTCTTAATTTATTTTCTTTGGGTAGAATTTAACTAGATAAAGTAACTTTGATCACGATTTGAAAATATGAGCACACACTTTGAGTTTTTTTTGTACCTCTTACATATTGACTATATATCACACTGGGATATAATTTAAACGAAAAATTACATGTGTAAACAAAATATGTCTACATTTTTCTTGTCATTTCAAATCTTGATCCATTTTGATTCCTTGATTAGGGGATACAGAATCACTGCCACGGAGTGTGTTGGTGTGTCACAGCAATGCAATTCCGATTCACACAACGAAATTGAGGTGGTTTAATGTTTATCAATGAAGAAAATCACCGATCAACCGTCATAGAATATAATGTGAAACAAGAAAACCGGAATAGTACATTCATCAAATTGCCGATACCCAAAATGTGTTGTCTCATATATCTAGATAACAACGTGATG
The DNA here is from genome assembly GCA_036873755.1 of Hanleya hanleyi. Classification (NCBI taxonomy): domain Eukaryota; kingdom Metazoa; phylum Mollusca; class Polyplacophora; order Lepidopleurida; family Hanleyidae; genus Hanleya; species Hanleya hanleyi. The sequence goes on from JAVTVY010015993.1 coordinate 55,780, forward strand.
TAGAGACGCTATTTATTCGTCTCTGTACCGGTGATGCTCAGGAGAATGACTTCTGTGAAGTCATGTGACGCAGTCAGTATGTCGGCACCTCTTCTCACTTCCCTTATATGTGTTGTAATAGCATCATTATTATCTTGTGCAGAGAAGGTGTTGGTCTTGAGTTGAATTACCGTAAACTACATAAATGCTACCTTTCTACTATAGTACTATATATCAAAATTTGCTGTATTGTTGGGAAAATAATGCGATTCAAAAAGTTGTTTTGATCCTGGACAAGGGCACTGAAAACCATTAAAGAGATGTAAATGTATTTTCACACGTAAAGCTTGAAATCTACTGAACTTTTTATTATTCAATCAGTTTCCTTTAGTTAAAATTAAATCGTCGATCGTTATTTATAGTACCCTAGAATATACATGAATATTAGATAGGTAACAATTTACTTTTTGAACACCAATCGAAGTGGATTTGTATGATTATGGTCGCCTAGAATCAGTTCTACAGCAGTTTTACTGTCTGAAGAATTAGAATAAATAGGGTGACTGTTGGCCATAATGTTTTTTAATCTTGTTTTCATTTATTATAGATCTGCCACCCAAGAGAAGCAGCAAAACATGCAGTTTTGAAATCAAACCTGAACATGCAACACTAAGTCTACTTGAGAGGGGTACAGAGGTTGACGTCATGTGTCAAGGAGAACTTCAGGTAAGGGACCTTATGCATTTGACTGCTTTGTATTTTGTTAGTATAATGGGGACACAAGGTTAAACCTAATCCGCTCTCTCAGGAATGTGTGATGTCAGGCATGTTGTTTTTAGGAAGATCATAATCAGATGACAAGATATACCTGTTAAAGTGCAAGGTCCCTTCTTTCTGAGCCAAACATTACATGTTTACATTCATGGCATAGAATACATGTATCGTTATTGTTCGACCAAGGTTTGATCCTGAAATCCGAGTATCCTCTATCCAATCATACTCTAGAAAATGAAGTGTATCAAGTAATTTATTTCAAATGTACTTAATCTGCTACTGTAGACGTACTATGCTGGAAGATTTAATGGTTTGTTGTTTTTCTGTATTGCTAATAATTATGACATTTAATTACAGACTGCAACAGTCCACATAATTGATCGCTTCAAAGCAATCGTTGAAGTCCAGTTACCTAATGGAGACATGAGGACGTTTTGTGCCAAAAACGTTTCTTCCCACAGTAGGTTATTCTTATGATACATTCCTTATTCTGTTTTATCAAACAAATTAAGTCAAAATATATTTGACTTATTCCCATATTGGTATTCCTAGAAAATAACAAACCATCTGGTATTATGGGAATAAAATAATTTCTCCAGGGTTTTCTATCATACATTCCAAATCGGAATCGAGTGAATGAAAAGAACTACAAGTTGTTTCAAAAATGCACAACCGCATTAAAATGTGTACAAGTGGTACATATCCCTGCGTATTACAAATACATAGTGCGAGTAGCAGTGTGTTAAGTGTGTATGTAAAATCCCAGAAAAAAGTCTTTTACATCAAATTATCGTTTTGCACAGAATGTCTTTTTTCCTACATGTACACAGCCACAATAGCCCAAATGTTTTTCTATGATTTTGTTAATAGGGAAATCATTATCTATTATTTTTGCATGTATTCATAATCTCTGTGTTTTTGTATGTTCATTTAGCATCTGCCAAGGAAAAGAAAAAACGTCCCCGTAGACAGATTGCAAGACACCAAGAGCCTCCACCTGTTGAATCTAATCCATGTAACCAAACTGACAGGCCAGCCACACCCCATGTGCCAGATGTTTCCATCATCACACCGTACAGTCTGGCACCAAATGGTTTCATCGCTCGCTGTGGCACGACATATGACCTAAAAAACGTTGAAGTTAATGTGGCTGTGCAAGTTCGGTCGATAGTTTTGAGCGAAGAAAACATTATCAAAGGCTGCATGGTAATTGGAGGTGACAGCAAAGAAGAAATCAAATTGGAAGCTCCCATTTCCGCTCTTCAAGGTAAAAACGTCACCTGTGTTGACAACAACAGGCTATACAATCTGGCCTGCGAGCAGGTTAAGCACGGACTGAAAAATGCCACGCCAGGTGAACGATTCACGTTCAGAAGAAACCAGATACTCAGCTTGGCCTACAAAGAAATGCAGCAAGCTCTGAGAGGAAAACCCAGTCAGAGACAGTGCATTCTTGGGTTGATGTCTCCTGACCATGACTTGGATGTTTTTCCGTTGTCACTAAAGCAAGATCAGCGTGTCCATTATGGCAGGGATACTAAGCGGTTCAACTCCCTAGCACTGTTCGACAGTTTAATGCCCTACCAGTGGGATGCAATGCCATCTGGAGATGAGTGTTTTTTCAAATATTTAACCAAACTGACATTTTCACTGTCGACTGACTATTTCTTGAAGATGTCCGTAGCCACTGCTACATGCCATCAACGTTTGATTCGGATGAGGTACAGGGAACAGATTAGAGAGGACCTTGACTACATGAGGCAGGCAATAGAGGCTCCGGATAGCGACACAGAAGATGTTAATTAACCAAATTATATTGTATTTTCTTAAAGGTGAATTGCAAAGGTCTTTAGATTTTTCTATTAGTATTTTTCTATAGATTAAATAAGGATGAAAATATTGGCCTATCTAATTTGTTTGGTTTCTTTTGCAGTATTCTGTCTTCTAGAAGCTTTTATAGAATTGGTACCCAAGAAGAGCTGAATTTGTTTCAGAAACCGCCACCGCTTATCTGCCCTTGATTATGACGTCATATGAGACGAGCTTCCCGTCGACTCAATGTTCAATGGCGCCAGACCAAGTGGTCACAAACTGACCTCAAACAAGGGCCGATAAACGATGTGGGTTTCCTATAGGAATTCAGTCGGACTTGTCATAACAACTTTTCATAAGCTGCTTGGAGATGAAATACTGAACATAACCCCAAACAAAGTAGACATACTGATATTCCCATCATTAACTAACCTCTAAAGGATATAAAAGTGGAATTATAAAATCCTTTGCCATTCACCTTTAAGATGAACGCACCATATAACTTTCTTCATATGAGATTGTTCAGAGCTCCACCAGACACAGCTATAGATTTAACAGATATAGCTAAAGCATGCATTTATAATTTCAGTGATTTTTTTGATTTTTCTTTATTTAGCATTAATATACATGTAGGTAACGTATTGGCAGCATTTAATGTTTTCAAATTGACGATTCGTAGGCCTAGTTTACATATGTTGATACGGAAGAACAGTATTATTGACCGAGGGCTCGGTATTATTGCAAACAATTTTGACATGTGTTCTCTGAGTTGGCCGTTTCACTTTCAAAATTTCTTGTTGAGCGGCACAAGAAGTGCAAGTTGTGCAATCGACACTTTGTGCGAACCGTTCTACTATGGCATATTCAATAGGGACACTTCTATTGAATTGTTGAGTGGTGGCATATTGACACCTTTAGATCAAATGTGCAAAAAAAGGCGCTTGTATGGTTGTGCATCCTCCGATATGAGAGAGCCACTGTGGGACTACTGCGTGACTGAAATGCCTGATGCGTTTGCGCCAAAGGGCCGAGCAGATGCAGAAGTCGCACAGGCATATCGCAACCTAGCAGGTGAACAGAGCTTTTGTTCAAATATTGCATGTTCCCTGTTATGTGAAGGCTGTGGTTGGAGCTATCCTATCAAGCACCATATGAATAGCCTCCTCACACTATCCGCCACCAGCCATGAAAAGGCTGGAACTGGCGACATTGGTGGCACTGTCCAAGAAGAGATAAAGAAGATATGCCGACAAACCTGTCTAAATCTTCCTTGTCGATCTTGTCATCGCCGTGTATCTGGAACTGAGATACTTGTATCTCTACCAGACTTTCTCATTGTTGAGCTGCCAGTGTGGAATGGTAAAAACCTGACCGATCCTCCTGTAGTTATCCACCATAATTTGCAAATTTTTGATTGCAAATTTGATTTAACTGCAGCAGTGATGCTTCACCCAGATCATTTTTGGTCAGTGGTAAACCACGAAGGCTCATCCTTGACGATATGAAGGAAACTGTTTCCCATTACAGTTGCTTCTCTGCAGCTGCAACACAGAGAACAGTGGGGATCAACACATCGTATCATTTGGCCGACGCAAACGAACACAATACAGTTCGCATAATTGTCCTAAAGAAATCATGTAAAACATCAACATGTTCGTCTTTCAAGATTGGCGCATCATCGTTAAGATCGACAGAAATTAATCACTGGACATTACCTTATTGTGAAGACAGAAGAAGCAACTTTAAGTTTGTCGATCTTACAGATCCCTTCGAGGATTCATCTAGGGTAAAAGATGCCTATTTTGGTCCCCATGAAGACAAAATAATTCATCCTTGTATTTCGGATAAAGCAAGAGGTGTGACAGATGGAAGAACAGCAACTTATCCCACCATGGGTAAGGGAAGAAGCTGTAGTAGTACAGGGAAAGAAAGTCCACCAACGGTTGAGAGAATACACAGAATTTCACAAGTTTCTTCATTGGAGGAAAAGAATCATGAGTCTCTTTCAAGTCAATCAACACATCAACGACCAAGTGGAGTGATTGTTTTCCCCTCCGATGCAGCTCAGTGCAACTTCATTTCTCGAGATAACTCAATATTTCTACTTTTGAAAGATGCTCTGCGATGTGCTACATTTTCTAACCATGTAAACAACAAAGGTTATAAACCAATGGAGAAATTCCTAGCAAGCCATGACACAGTCCTCTTTCATCTGGAATGAAAAGCGTACACGTCGTCTATACATTTCTTTACATTCCTATCTCACACTTCTCGAGAACCACTTTCTTAATCTTGAAAATAGCCTTCGTAAAACAGAGATCATGGACTTCCTAGAAATGAGACAAACCATTTTTCAAAACTCAACACCTGCTGCACCTGCTGAAGACACAGCAAAACTGACCAAACGACAAAAAATGCAAAAAGTTCTTATCCAGTTATGCAAGGATGCATTTAATGGTGACAAGAGGGAGATGATGGTTACCATGTCCAAATTAGTGGTCATAGGTACAAGTAGAAAACCGTTTATAGAGTCTGGTCGCCTAACCATTGATGACCTGCGAGTGTTGACCAGCGGGACCCTAAAAGGATCCACTGTCTTGGAAAAAATGCTGACAATGAGATTGCGAAAACAGAAGATAGAGCCAATATTGAGTTCATCGGCATTGGTTTATATCCAAGAGAATTATTCTGGGGTTCGACTTGGATATTAAATTAGAAAACAGTTTGGCGAGCTTGTTGCATCAACTTCTAAGGTGAACAACTACTTATCAGATATCAACTTAAAATTCAAGAGGATACTTCAGCCAAAACGCACGTTTAGTGGATGGAGTATCAACCCAGTACAACTACTGAAGATTCTAAGATACAGATATCCCAGTATACCAGAAGATTCTGTCGTCAGTGTAAAAATCTACGGAGATGGGCGACAAATTGGTGGGAGACAGACAGCATTTTTTGCAATCAGTCTCTTGAATGATGATTTATATTTCCGTGGGCACAAGTACCAGTCTTCAGAAGACATCTTTCCAATTGCTATGTTCTATGAGAGTGATAAATCTGAAAATCTGATGGCCAATGGACAAGAAGTCTTGAAGAAGATGGTGTCCACACTCTCTGACAAGGGCTACAATTTCTATGTTTCTGGAGACTATAATTTTTTGATGGCCCTTCTAGATGAATCCATGAATGCTGCATCCAATGACAAGTGGAATATTTATCATGCTTCCCACAAAGATGACCGCTCCAATGTGCACCCTTCTTCAGGATTGAGAACAGACCTCAACTTCCAAGTTGACAACAGTTTTCCAAATTCTGTCATCAAGGGAATACCACTATCAAATTACGTTCTGTGTATAATGCATGGCATTGCCCGACAAACAGAAAAGCTGCTTGATCTGGAAATTGGTAACATATACAGCAGTGGATACAAGGTAGGACAACTTGGTATCAACTGTTCCAAGGCTACATTCATAGAAGAGGCCATTGCAAAGCTGGAAAACAACATCAACAAAAGAGGAGTGCGGAATGGAAATTTTGAGGTTAAGTTTGATAACACGGGGCAGCCAAAGCCAACGAAGCTCAATGGAACTCACGCAAATGTCATCCTTTCTCCAGTCCCGAATGGGTATACGGAGGAGCAATTTCCACTTCCACTGAAAGGTATTTTGTGTGACAGACAGCACAAGGAGCTATCCTTGCCAAGGAAAGTCATGGATTCCTTGAATTTTGAAGACAGCATGACTGATTTGCAGCTGGTGAAGACGATATGGCATCATCTTCACCAGATGCAAACCATCCTAGAAAATGACCCGCTTCCACGCAGAAAACTTGGCAGAAATGAGCAAAGTTGCAATCCAGAGGATTATGAATAGGGATACTCTCCAGCAGACGTAGAATTCTACAAGCACCATGCCGAGTCATATTATCAACTGTTCAAGTTCAGATATGGATGGAAAAATTTAACTCCATATATGATGATTTACATTGACAATGTCTCCAGTCTCATGGTTAGTTTGCCGTTTTCATTGAGCAGATTCATGGCTCAGGGAGGAGAACATGCCAATTATCGTGACAACAGCTTTTTCTATAGTCACACTACATGGCATGGAGGGAGAAGGACTGATAACCAGGATCCAATCTATGCCAACTTCTTCCACAGATTCAAAAATCTGTGTCATGAAATTGGCGAATACAACAGGTCGAACGACCCTGACATCCTGGCTCTTGGGGAAAACTTTGCCAATTTTCTGTCAACAGAGTGTATTGGCAATACCCCTCCAGTTGACGATGAAGTGGATGGTACCGATTTGGGCACAATAAGAAGAGAAAGCGTGGAGACGACTGCTTCAAGCCTGTCAGCCAGTCGAGGTACTGAAGGTGTTCTGCATGGCAAATATTTCATTTTGGTTGGAAACATTGGCCAAGCAAAGTTGACAAAGCTAATTACAGATAATGGTGGTTACGTGGTTGACAATGTCCCTAACAGTGTCTCAGCAAAGCAGTTTATCATTGTCACATCACAAGCTGTCATTGATAGGAATCCTGTGAAGAATGTACGGATGGCAGTCAGGAGATCTTACCCCATATTATCTCCAGACTACATTCATGAATCTATCAGGAAGAGCTGTGCTGAGAGGCCTGAAAATTTCAGTCTCAACCTCGAACGTGTTCTGAAATTAGTCAAATCCAGAAACATACCTGTTGAAACAAAACATTTCTCTGGAAACATTTCCATGCTCGGTGTACTTCGGAAAGCGAAAAGCCGAACTCAGCTGAGAACAAGAGCTGTCAAAAAGGTTAAGAACTATGTAAATCCCGCCACTTATTACGCAATGACAAGAAGAAAGTATCTTGGTCGTATATACCACAGTTTTGTAGAAGCAAGAAAATTGACCAAAAGTCTTATGGCAGAGTGGAAAAATCTCACTCCAAGGCGTAAAACTAGGAATAATCTTGATTGGTCCCAACATGTGAAGGAACAGAAGATTGCAAGACATCGACAACGTTTGTGTCGTCGCTCAATAACATCCAAGCGCTTACCATTTTGAACATTGTTTGACATTTTTTATGAAGTCTGAAGAGAAGTCCAGTTCCTCAATGAATAGGGCAACAACTATATACAGGCATTTGTGCACTTTACGAGGGTTTCAGCAATAAATCTGGTCAGCATTTCATTTAATCAAGGGGGGGGGGAGAGGTGTAACCAAATGATCACTCAAGTGCGCCTAAAAAAAATGATCTTGGTCCCGCCCCCCAATCTTGGATCTGTTATTGTATATAAACTGTACATGTTGATTAAGGTCTTGCGTTCACATTTTGGCCCGATAAGTTAAAACAAGTGAAGTTTTTTTCATAAAAATGCATAATTTGGTCATGCGCAGGAGATGCCAGGGTTGTTGGATTTTTGGTTTGGTATATAGTTCAGATGAATCCTTGTGATGTGGTACACATCAGGTTAGATTAGATTAGAAGGGTGCAAATGTCTATGCTACATGTAGCATTAATCTCTGGATGTATTATTCTCAAAATTCTTCATAATCCAGGGTTCCGCTTGAATTCTTAGTTCAAAACAATTAAATGGGGAATGCATCTCACTTCACAAACATGCATATGCAATTCAGTTTTATTATTTGTTAACTTACATAATCTGTTGTTCAATGTTACACACTGATATAGTAGTATTTCTACTGCAGTGCGTGGGTGAAAGATTGTGTTCTTTGATTTTTCTTGATGGACGATGGGTTCTTAATCTGACTTACATGACTTGGAAAGTGAGATTGATTAAAGTCTATTACATGAACATTTTGGTGGAGCTCTATTTGCTGGTGAGACATTTTCTTAAACTTAAGCTCTTTTCAATGAAGTTCATCGATTATGCCTCCCTATACATGTATGTATATTTGTATGTAAATGTAT